>JABAKD010000017.1:2132812-2255485 GCA_012845835.1 Undaria pinnatifida | reverse complement strand
CCCCCCCCTCTCCCCCTGCCCAGTGCCCCAAGACAAGCCAACAAGAAACAAAACAACTCACCCCTCATTTTCCCCGCTACAAGTGCTTCCCGTCGGTCACCGCTGCCACCGCTGCCGCCACCGCCGCCCCCACGCCCCCCCCCACCCCCTTCGCCTCCACCCCCGTTGCAACTCCCTTAGGCTCAGCCACCACCACCACCTCCCTGGTTAAGCCCGGTAAACCAGTAGGGGATACGGGGGAGCCCCCCCCCCCGCCCCCCGTTCGCTTCGCGCGCTGCTGCTGCTGCTGCTGATTGTGACGGTTCAGCTGGTTCAGCTGCTGCTGCTGTTGAGATGATCGCGAGACAGTGGTGAGCGGAGACATTGCTGCTCCTGATGTAGACGAGGACGAGGAGGAGGCCGAGGCGCCAACGGGGGACAGTGTTGAGCCTGTATGTCTGGGAGTTCCACTCCCTCGTGCGGCGGATTTGTTACCACCGCCGCTGCCGCCGCCGCTGCCGCCGCCGCCGCTGCCGCCGCCGCCGCCGCCGCCGCCGCTGCCGCCGCCGCCGCCGCTGCCGCTGCCTCCGCCGCCGCTGCTGCTACTGCTGCTTGGAAGGGTTACCCGTGTCTCCCATCCAGGAGCCACCTGTTTGGTGCGCGTGCGGAGTGCGCATTTGTGCGTTTTTTGTGTTTGCATTTTCTATCAGCCTTATCCTTTCATAAAATTTTCAAGCCTAGCCTTAGCGGTGGCTCATACCACTCAGCATGATTTAGGCCCTCTAGCCTGCTAAGGCAACGCCTTAGAAAAACGCTTTAGTGCCCTCTTCCAAAAACGGAGTGCCTTGAACGACTGTTCGGAGCTTTCAACTTCGCACTCCCGACACAAGAACAACACACTTGGAGCTAAAATAGGATAATGTTAAGAGAGTTGGAAAAGGGTTAAAACATTCCTTAATGCCTTCACCAATCATCCTCAGGCGGATGGGGAAAAATAAAGCCTTAGAAGTCATGGTTTCGGGTGATGGTGATAAATACATTACAGAGCTCCTCATGATGGGAGCTCAGAAAGTTATTGGAATCTTCTGCACTCCTACTACCAGGTGGCACTTTTCTTTTTTTTTTTCTGGGTCGTTTTCTGAAAGGCGGGGGGCGGGCTCCATCTTTTTTTTTTCTTCTTCTTTGTATCCTCCGGCGGATGGGAAAAATATAGCTCAAGCTCACCACACTTCCACGTATTTTCATTCACGTCGTGTGTCGATTCTACTCGAATGCCTTCGCAATCCAGCTGGTTTTCTGGCGTGTCCTTCGGTTCCCACTACAGCGATAGCGTGAGCAGTCCCCACCGGCGGTCCTCGTTACCACTGCAAACTCTTTTGGGGAAAAAATAACTTGAACTTAGTATAGGGAAGGGTTTTTGGGCTAAAAGGGGGTTAACTCCTTCAGAGCCCCCGAACCCCTCTCTATACTAAAGCCAATTATTTTTTCCCCAAAAACGGGTTTCCAGTTGTGAAGGGGTTAAAGCCGTTTGTTGTCGTCCAACCACAACAACGACGTTACACCGGAAACCCCACAACCCGAGGATAGGGTAGATAGATACTGTGCCTTACCTGGTACCAGGTACATGCTTTTTAGGGTCAACCAACACATGTTGGGCATTTTC
This sequence comes from Undaria pinnatifida, assembly GCA_012845835.1. Classification (NCBI taxonomy): domain Eukaryota; class Phaeophyceae; order Laminariales; family Alariaceae; genus Undaria; species Undaria pinnatifida. The sequence continues at coordinate 2,253,843 of JABAKD010000017.1, read as the reverse complement.
CATACTTCATCCTATACTGGCAAATTTCTAACCCGGGGATAGGGGAGGTAAATACTGTGCGCTACCTGGTGCATGCTTTTTAGGGTCACACAACACATGTCGGGCATTTTCCATGCTTGATCCTGTATTGGCATATTTTGTTTTTCTCCATTATAATGGTTGGATTTCGCGTCTTCCATACTACCTCGAATACCTTACATGTACTTTACGGCCACACAACACACATTTCGCGTTTTCCATACTGTACCCTAAACTGGCATGTTGCTTCCGGGCGCACAAAAAACACTTGGCGTTTTCCACACTTCCCCCTACACGTTACATCGGACCGCGCAACACACAGTTCCGCGTTTTCCATACTTTTATCCATTACCACAAGGTACGTTTTATTTTTTCAAGATTAATCTCACCCTTCCAAGGACTGCGATGAACTCCTGCATGGCCTGCGAGGTCGGCTTGCTCCGATTCGTCACCCACGCGCGAACCTTCACCGAGCCCACCGGGTTATCTCGTTGAGCGGACACCAGACCCGCCGGACAGTCCCCCCACTTGGCTTGCTTGAAAAGCCCGTAAAGCGCTAGCTTGTCCCCCTCCCCGTACTGTTTCGCGTTCGCCATCAGCTCCTGCAAGCGGGTTTCCAACAGAGGTACGTGAGGATAATCAGCGGGGGGCGCCGGGGGGAGGGGGGGGGGGGGAATACGGTGAATTGTCATTGGCACGATCATACCTGGTACTGTAGATGCAAGTAGGGCGAAAGAAGCAGGTGCCACCTCTCGTAAAACAGACAAAACATGTTTACATAAATAATCATTTCCCCCCACTTACCCCCCCCCCCCCCCCCTCCATGCCATCCCCCCCCCCGCCCTCCCCCTGGTTGGTCGGTGGAAACCCGACGTGCTCCGTCCTGACATTTAAGGGATTCGAGGGGTCTACGGTCTTGGGATAGCGACTATGAATGATAATCAGTATTGAGTACCTCTGCCACGCCCCCTCCCCTCCCCTCCCCTCCCCCATTCCTCCCCCGCACCTCCCCCCCCAACTTCCCCTCCTTCCCAACGTCTTCCAAAAACCAAAAACTTGGTGTAAAACATGCACATTTCTGACACGATCTAGATCACCTATAGATAGATCATATAGATGCCGCTCTCAGATGGTTGTGCAGGATGCGTTTATTTTGAGCACAGATACAACCTCGAAAGCACGTGCAAAATCGTGCGAATCGGCCCCCACCCGGCAAAATGAGCTATTCATGCGACACCACTCACATCTTACCTGAAATATTTAGATCATCAAGTGGGGATCGATGATCTGCCCCAAGTGCGTGCGAAGACGTGGGCAACACCGTGAACTTCAGCGCCTGCCGCCCCATCCAGATCCTCCCCACACCCCCCCGCCCTACCCCACCCATCCGCCGCCGCTACCCGCCCCAACCTACACCCCCCATCCAGCCCCTCCTATTGCCAACATTTTATGCAGCTGCTCTATACTCGTCTGGGGCAAAACGTTATTTTGAGTGAACCGAAAAACGTGTACACCCCAATGGCCCAGGTATAAAAACAGTTTCACATCGCAAAAAAAATAAAAAAAATCGACGATTGTCGGCTAAAGGAGTCCTGTCAAAATCAGAAAAGACTTCGCCAAAAAAGTGCTGTGTGACGCATGCTACGACAGAGGTATACCCTTTTTTGGCCATTTTGTTTATATTTGAAGACGGGGACTCCTCGACCCACGGTCGTCGGAAATAGGCCGTTTTTTTATTGCATGATTCTCGCCGTGTATCTATGGCCATCGAATTTTCCATCCGCCATGTAGCAGATTTGTTTTTCTCCAAATCAGTTTTTTGGGAGAGGTCTTAAGCTCCGAAATTGAGCAAACCTCGAAAGAAAAAAAGTGGCGCACCTCTATTATCGTAGCACGCGTCTTACCTCTATCGCTCAAATGTCCTCAAAAACATACCTTGGTGTAGAACATGAGCGACACCCTGAATTTCTTCGTCAGCGCCTGGTCATCCGGCGCCTCCGACCAGCTCCCAGAAGACGCCAGCAGGGCAATCTTAGCTCCCCCTCCCCCCGCCCCCGCCTTGCCACCGCCTGCCGCTCCCCCCCCTTTCGCCGCCGCTGCGCCTCCCTCCCCCCCGTCCGCGACGGCAAGGCCCGGCCAACGACCAGAGCCTGGTCGCGGGCCTGCTACACCCGTCGCTGTTAGCGCTTTGTCGAGCACGTCAGGGTCGGACACGGCGGCGGTGGTGGCGGGTTGCGCGAGGAGCGGGGGGGGTGGCGGTGGTGGCGAGGCTGTGCTCGCTGTCTCCGCAAACCGAGCGGACGACGACGACGACGATAACGACGTTCCTAGCGTCAGCGCTGGTGCTACCGGGGGCAAGTCAGCAGCAGCACCAGTAGCGATGGCAGCTGCAGCAGCAGCGGTAGCAGCCGACAACGCAGCAGCGTTGGAGGCAGTACCAACACCAGCAGCACTACCGCCGGCAGAAGAAGAGGAGGAGGAGGAGTACGAGGCGCCTGAGGCGGCCGTATCGTCGGCGGGAACGGGAGGGGGAGCGGAGACCCCCGACCCCGCCAATGAAGCGCCGAGAATGGTCCCCGAACCACCGCCGCTGCCGGCCGTGAGGCTTCCAACAAGCGACCCCACCCCCACAGCGTCACCACCCCCTCCGGTGGGGGGGAACACTTGAGGAGCGCGCTCCGAGGAATACCGCGGTGTCAACGCGATCCCCGATAAAAACACACCATTCGCGGCTGCCGCTGCAGCAAGACCTCCACCCCCACCACCTCCACCACCCGGACCCACACCTGCATCCAACCCAACCCCACCCCCGCCACCCTCCGTACGAACGCCTCCAAGTTGTTGACGTTTTCGTGGGGAAAGCGAGGTCGGGGTTTCCGCAGAGGCTTCATCCAGGTGGGTGGGGCTAGGGGCCGGAAGCGTCGACCGCGCAGCCGCCCCCGCCCTCGCCGGCACCCCCGCAAGCCATCCCTTTGACGAGCCCAGCAGAGTTGCGGACGAGCGCCCGTCCCCTCCTCCCCCACCCCCACCCCCAGCAACGCCAGACGAAGCAGGCACAAGGTCAGCCCCTTTGGCGCTTCGACTCCTCGCGCCGAACCTCGCGCCTCCCATGCCCCGCCCCGCTGGAGATGCTGCATTGCGCTCGGCCAACGATCGCTCACTCCAGAAAGAGGAGGGCGGAGGGGGGGGCGCGGCAGACGGCTCCGGAGGTTCCCTTGTGCTCCGAACAGCGGTCCCGCGCGAGGCTTTGTTCGCTCCGCCCCTTCCCCCCCCCCGCGCTCCCGCCTCCGCTTCCCCCCTCCCCCCTCCCCGTGGAGCCGGAGCTGGAGCCGGAGCCCGCGGACCCAGAGCTGGCGACGGCGCTAGGAGAGTCATCAGCACGTGGAAATACCCGGCGGTGCTTACCGTCAGACAGCGTCATACCCTCCCTCTGCTGCTGCTGCTCCATAGCGACCAGGTTCGTCGAGCTTCCCGAAATAGCGCCAGCCGGAGTACCCGCGGGCGGCACCGGAGACATCGAGTTCGATCCCGCGCTACCACCGCCCCCACCACTCCCACCCCCACCACCGCCAGAAACAGGCGTGCCGATGAGGGTGGAGTTCCATCTCTTGATAAGGCGGGAGCGCATGGACATCAGACCCACGGAGAGAGGCGTCCCCGGCTGCCGCGGCCCCGACCCCGCCCCGATGCTATTTATCAGGAGGTCTCGCGGCGTGCCCGAGAGAGACCCGGAGCTACTCGCAGGTGACGCGCCGGCAACGCGTGACGGGCCCGGAGATGGTCTTGGCCCACCGCCCCCCACTTGTCTGGCCGAAGGAGTGTTGTCGCCACCTGGGACGCCGCCACCACCACCACCGCTACTGCCACCGTTGCTGCCAAATGCGCCGTATGCGTTGTATGAACCACTTCCACCGCTGCCACCGAATCGATTTCTCCCTTCCGATTTAGCGCGATTGAGGTGAAGACCCACCCCCCCCGAGCTACCATTTGTTGAACTCGCCCTCGCTGCCGCCCCAGGCCCCGCCTCTCCGCCTTCAACTCTGTAGGAATACCCATCAGCCGAGGTTGACAACCCCGAAGCTCCGCCCCCGCTTCCGTTCGCGGCAGGGGCGCCACCCCCCATCCCCGCTGCTCTAGAGGCTTGGCGGGGCGTTTCTCCAGCGGGTGTTCCCCCACCCCCGCCCCCAATACCGTCAACCCCTCCGTTAAGCTTCACCAAATACGCCAAACCTTCCCCCGCTTCCGCATTAGCCGCGTCAGTGTCCAGCGTTAGGTTAGGCTGGGGCGAACATGTCGCACCTCCCCCCTCCACCCCCCCCGTCCCTGACCCCACCCCCCCCTTCATCGGCATCCCTTCTGTCTGCTGCAACTCCGATCTCTCCGACCTCTCCGTCTCCCTGATAAACCGCGCGGGAGTTCCTAGCAGAGCCGTGTGGCGTGATTCGGACGGGGGGGGGATTCCCAATTGTCGCCCCTTGTTGGTGACGTAGCTGTAGTTGCTGTCGATGTTGCTGCTGTTGCTGCGTTGCTCGGATTGTTGGTTTACCCAGGATTGCGGGATTGGCCGCCGGGTTGACTCGGGGCGGGCTTTGGGGGCTGCTGCCGGTGCCGGCGCGCTGTTGGGAGAGCCGGGCGGGGCAAGAAGCGGAGGCGACAGCAACAAAAATAAAAACGAAAACGAAAATAAAAATAAGACACAAGCGCGAGAAGACCGAGAAAACAGAAAGTGAAAGAAAACGAAAAAAGAGGAAACCGGGAAGAAAAGCAGAACCCGTAGAGATGTGAGTCGGCAGGATTTCACGACTCAAAACAAATCGGTAGATACCGGTAGTAAACTAAGTGGCTTCAGTCGGCAAGTCGGCTGGCGACACCAGCTGATGGTCAGCCGACTTGTCGACTTAAGTCAGGTGAGTGAAGCGAGCCAAATCAGCCACCCCGGCCGAGGGGGCCTCGCCCAAAGAAGAGAAAAACGCACCCGGCATTAAACAATCCTTCCTGCAGGTATGGAAACCCAATAAGTTGGAGAGTCGGCACCTCCGGAAAACGACTGAGTTATTAGTCCGACTAGTAACTAGTTGATGACTAAAGTCGTGCCGACTCACTAGTTCCATAAACAGGTTATTTTCTACACTCACCACACTGCCGAACACCAGACAGCACCAACACAACACAACACAGCTGAGAAAGAGGGAGGGAAAGGAAAGGAGGAAAGCAGACGCTGCGCTCACCTATCCAAGCGAGCACGAAGCACCGCCTCCGACGCCGAGGATATTGCCGCCATCCACGCGTTTTTGTTCCAGTGGGTCTTGGCCGAAACCGTGAACGATTTCTTCGGGTGCTGGATGAAAAACTTGCAGTTCTCCTTGTCCTGCCAAACAAGGAAATAGAAGAAAGGGGGGCAACAACAAACGCCGCACAGACTAAGCCAGACGAAAACAAGAAAATGGGAAATGAAAAGCGCCACAAGAATACAACTCGAATGCGAGGTAAGGAAATGCGGAACCTGGTGCTGCGAAAAAGAAAATAATAATAATAATAATAATAATAATAATAATAATAATAATAATAATAATAATAATAATAATAATAATAATAATAATAATAATAATAATATAATAATAATAATATGAAAGTGCTGCTGGTATAACCTGGTGCTGGTACGTGGGGTCTTGCCCGTCTGCCCCCAATTTTGGTCTATGTAACTGCATGCCAATGTGGTTTATTTCGCGGTATTTTCTGTATACGTCGATGATTCGTGCATGAACGTATCCACCATTTGTACGCTTGTTTATGCGTTCATGACCTGAGCACGAATGCGTGTACGTCGATGATTCGTGCATGAACGTATCCATCATTTGTACGCTTGTCTATGCGTTCATGACCTGAGCACGGATGCGTGTACGTCGATGATTCGTGCATGATCTGAGCACGAACGCGTCCTTATAACTTGTGTGTGAGTGTAGTGAACTGACTGTTGTAGTCAGCGGTAGAGTCCATCTGTATGAGGATGCTGCCATCGAAGTACTTGGCATAACATGAACCATACATGTTTTTCGGTTTGAAAACCCCGACACATGTCAAAGGGATAACACATGATTTTACGTACACAGCCTATACCGTTTTAGGCAAAAACACAAAGTAAGACAACGATCACAAGGCAACAAGACAACAACGAAACAAAAAAACCACGCCCATGCAAGGGTGCGCACCTTCGCATCGACCACCTTGACAAGCGCCAGCAGGAGTTGGCCGTGCATCTTCCAATCGCCGGAGAACAGCTGGTGCGCGTACACGAGCTGGTCGCTGAACAAAAAGAACCTGCGGTAGCAACACCACGCCGAACGTAACCACGGCGGCGGCACATACGTAATGACAGCGGTCAAATATGTTACAGCAGGGGTCCCGCAATAAGGCGATATCCCTATATAAGGCGATATCCCTATATAAGGCGGTATCCCGATACAAGGCGGTCAAAATCGCCTGGTACGCCCGAGGAATTGCACTTATAGCCCGCACTGAATAAGGTGGGTTCCCTCTATAAGGCGGTCGCATCGCTCTGGGACACCACCGCCTCACCGGCAGACCCCTACTACTGTAATAAAAACCTCCACCGTTTCGTCCGGCCTTTATTTTTCGGGAAACGCCTCCGAAGTGCGCTATAGAGCCGCGCGAACTCCCCTGCTGACCTCGAACCCCCCACAGGGCTAGAGTTGCGGTTTAGGGCTAGGGACGGGTCTGGGCCGACGTGCAAGGGAAGAACCCCCGACGAGAAACGGCGTTGCACGAGCCGAAGTGCAAGGTGTGCCCACTAGAGGCACCCGCAAAAAAAAGTACCACAACACATTCTCTAAGCACTGTCGAGTACCTGGCATACATCATCTTTTAAGTCAATTCACGCCGTCATGACTGGAAATCCCTTTCTTCAGGGGGGGGGGGGGGCTACTTGGAATTAGTATAGGGACTTTTTTTGGGCTCTTAACGCGTTAAGAACGACCACGGACAAAAAACAAAAAATAGCAAAACTCACAAAACGAAAATCACGACCCTTATGAGATTACGAGTTATCATCCACCCAGCCCCCACCTGTAGGATATCCGTCTCCCTGTGCGTGTGTACTTGATCAGGTCTCCCTCCTTCAAAAACCGCCGGGGGGTGCCGTCGAACAGCCCAGTGTGGTTCCGAATGCGCTTGGCCACGCTGTGCAACTCCTCCAAGAGGTAGGTGTCGTTCACCCTCTGCTCCAGGGACTTGAAAAGCGAGTGCACCTGATGGGACAAGAGTACCGTTTCGACACGGGATGGAATGCGACGGGATGAGATGGGACGGCATGGGAACATAAAGGGACAGGACACGACTCGCGAGTGCACCTGATGGGACAAGAATACCGTTTCGTTACGGGATGGGATGGGACATAATTGGCGCGACGGGATAAGATGGGACGGGATGGGATGGAAATTAAACAGGACACGACCAGCCCGTGTACCTGATGGGGAAAAAAGTACTGTTTCGTCACGGGATGGGATGGGGCATACTGGGCGCGACGGGATAAGATTGGATGGGATGGGAAAACAAATAAACGGGACACGACCAGCGACTGTATCTGAGGGGACAAAAGTACCGTTTCGTTACGGGATGGGATGGGACAACAAATAGACGGGAGACCACCCGCTAGTGTACCTATTAATAAAAGGACCGTTTCGTCACGGTATGGTATGGGACATAATGGGCTCGAGGGGATGGGATGGAATGGGACAAAAAACAGACGGAATACGACCAGCAAGTGCACCTGATGAGACAAGCGTACCGTTTTGTTACGGGATGGGATGGGACATATTGGGAGCGACGGGATGAGATGGGACGGGATGGGGAAAAAAACAGACGGCACATGACCAGCGTGTGCACCAGGTGGGATCGGAGTTCCGTTTCGTCACGGGATGCGGGACGGGATGGGATATAATGGGAAGGGAAGGGATGGGATACGATGGGATACATTCGGCGGGACGGGACGGGGTAAAAATTAGACGGGAGACGACTTGCCCGTACATACGGGATGACACGGCGGCTCCAGACAATTGAACAGCGAGCGCACCTGACCGGACAAGAGTACCGTTTTTTTTACGGGATGACATGGGACACGAGACGGGGCAGGATGGGATACTACGGAAAAATGCTCGGCGAGACGTGATGAGATGGGGCGGGACTGGATACAAAACAAAACTCACACAAGACCGCCTCCACGCCCTTCAACCCCCCCAAAACCACTAACCTGAGCTATCGTCGCCTCCGTCTCCGGCGCCTTCTCAACTCCCTCCACTTCCTCCAACCAAGCATCGCCCTCCGGACTGCTGCCCTTCACTACCCCCTTCCCTACGTCCCCAAGCACCGAGTCGCTCCGCACGCTGCCAATGCTGCCGTCCATAGAAATCGTCGCCGGAGGGCTGACTGCTCCAGTAGCCGCGGCTGCCGCGGAAAGCGCGTGCATAGCTTTTGACCCTGTAGCCCCGCCGCCGCCCCATCCGGCAGCAGCGTTAACAGCCACGGACACCCTTTCTTCTTGCCGGTTTGTTAAGTTCCTGTAGAGATGAAGGCGGGGGTGGTGGGGGGGGGCAGGAAGGGGATGTCAGGGAGCGATAAAAGGTAAAGGGGATTGTAACAACATCTACAACAGCAACAGCAACAGCAGCAACAACAACAGCAGCAGCAACAGCAACAGCAACAGCAACAACAGCAGCAGCAACAACAACAGCAATAGCAACAGCAACAACAACAACAAAAAACAACAACAGCAACAGCAACAGCAACAGCAACAACAACAGCAACAGCAGCAGCAGCAGCAGCAACAACATCAACAACAACTCTTCGGTTGGTGGGGTGTTTTGGTCGACTGGCCTGTCTGTTGAATACCGGCAGTTGGTTGATCAGGTGATTGGTCGACCCGCTAGCTGTTAGCAGACACGCAACACACGCAAATAAAACCAGCATCCACACCATCACCACCACCACGACCATATTACCCGCACCAGGCCCAATAGCACCCGCTTTACAGTAGAACCAACACCAGCGTCAGCATTAACACCATCAGCATAACTAGCCTTCACAACCAAAACCCCACCAGCACAAGAACCAGCACCAACACCAACACACACCACCACCAACGACAACAACTCACCAGAACTTGGGCAGCTGCTTTGCAAACACAGCCTTCTCCATGGGCATGCCCAGGAAAATTGAACACCCCAGAGCATAACGTACGATGTCGAGACAAGCCAGCACCGACTCCACGTCCGGTTGATCCGGTCTAAAAGCAACGGGAAGGGCGGGGGCGGGTGGCGAAAGGGGGGGGGGGGGGGGGGGGGTCGATCGGTACGTGTAGCACCCGTCAAACACGAACTACTTCGGGACTTAGGGAGACGAAAAGGACCAAAACAATGCTGAGCCAAGTCGTACGACGCACTGCTGAGGTAAGTAAGCCCCGTCGCCTGTACCGGTACGTGCTGTATAATCCGCCTCGATTCTCCGATGTCGAAAAATGCCGGGTCTTTTCGCGGGTTATGACGCGGCCCGCGGGTTGGCTCAGCAAGTTTCGAAAAGTCGCGGGTCGACTCGGTTACGGTAAGGAGGTGTTCCAAATCTCACGGATCGAGTCGGAGTGGATCAGGAATTTTTCATATATCACGGGTCGGGTCGGGTCGGGTCGGGTCGGGTCGGGTCGGGTCGGGTCGGGTCATCATGACCCGATCCGACCCGCGAGGAGAGATCCGGGAACCGTAAAAAGCTCCGAAAATACCTCGAACAAAAAAGCGGATACCTACCCCGCGAATGAGTATTGAGACAGCCTTGAACATGATTGAGTTTATGCTTTGGTTACTGTCTGTGCACATCACACCCCTCCCCCCGTCCTGCCCTCCTATTTCGAACACGCCTCTGGACAAAAAAGGTCAGAAACCCACCGATCGATTACCCCCCCCGTCCTCGCCCCCCTTATCCCAATTCGAAAAATGCGTACAAAAAAGAGAAACCCACCGATCGATGACGTTGTTGACGACCCCGTGGATGAGTATCGAGACAGCTTGGAACATCAGCTTGACGAGGTCCACACTGAGGCCCGTGTCAACCCCCACGAGAGAGAAGCGGTGACCAAACATAGCCAATGCTCGGAGCAGCTCCTCTCCTCCCAGTGCCGCCTTCGACAGCTCTCGGGCTACAAGGAGAACGAGAGCAAGCACGTCGACGAAACGTGAACAAATCAATGCCTATACAACCAAAAGTGAGAACACGCATAAAATAAGAGAAACAGCGGACGCGAGGAACTCGACGTCAACAAAAGCAACAATTTTTAGTAAGAGACTAGTTACGCCTTGGACAGCTGTCAGGCCAATAAGAGCAAAATAAGTAAGTAACCAGGCAAAATATACGCCGATGTATTACGGCAACATTCCATCACTCAACCGATGGCATACCACCGCCATTCTGTTGTAAAAGCGTACGCTCTCAGCTTAAACCCCTTTAGAGCCTAGAAACCCCTCCCTATACAAATTACAAGTAACGTGTCCCCAAAAACGGGTTTCAGGTTGAAAAGGCGGTAAGCTTTCTGAGCTCTTGAGTTCCAGCTCTAAGCTACGTGTACATGAGCTCTAACTCTTTATTATATTGCGTAGCACTCAACGTTCGCCATCAAGCAAGGGGATAAAAATATCATAAAAAACAACACAGGAAACATAAAACAAAACAGTAGCATGTGCTTATTCACGGGTGTCGCAGTAGGAATACGCAAATCGCACGAAAGGCAAAGAAAAAAAATCCCCAGCGGACGATGTTAGAGAGCGAGGAAGCACAAACAGTAGCCTAGATTGGATAGCGAGAAAACGCACACAGCAGTAGACTAGATTACATAGCGAGAAAACACAGAAAACACACAGCACCAGGTAAACTAGATTAGACAGCGAGAAACCGCAAACAGTAGCCTAGGTTGGATAGCGAGAAAACGCACACAGCGGTAGACCATATTATATAGCTACAAAACACACAGAGAACACACAGAGCACCAGGTAAACTAGATTAGACAGCGAGCAAACATAAACACTCAGGACATAGCAAGGTGCCCAGGGCCGTAACTCACCGAAGGCACCGGGGTCGTTGTCCTCTGCCTCCTTGCCCCCAGCCGTGCTGTCCCCGTCTTGGGCGTCTAGCAGCATTTCGATTGGCCGGGCCTGGTCCGTCGAGCAAGAGGAAGAAGGAAAACATACAAACAAAAAGAAAGGACGTAAAGGTATTGTTTTGGCTCTCCAGGGTTGTGCCGCGTGACCTTTCAAGGTCAATCAACCACAATCCTCTTGAGATCTAGGAAGAAAATCAACAGCATCTAGAACAGTACAAGGAGAAGACGGGAATGATGAGAAAAGTATAGCCACGAAGTACGTAGTTCAAGGGAAAAAACACAGAGAGAAAAGGAACAAAAATAAAAGAAGGAAGGCAACTAAAGAAGCACGAAAGGAAAGGAAAGGAGGAAAGAAAGAGATCAGTAAAAAAGGCAAGGAGCAGAGAAGGAAAGAAGGAAAGACAGGCAGAAGCAAAGAAGCAAATTTACGAACGAAATAAGAAAACGAGGAGACAAGAAAACACCGAAACACGCAAGCACAGAAACAAGAATTGAAGGATACGAGGACAGAAGAAAAAAAGGACCGACAGAAAGACAAGCCGCAGTATGTTCCATGCCCGCTACTGCACCCAATTGGCCGCGATGAACTCCCGATCAATTGCACAGCCGTCCATACCTCTATGTTGTCGTAGATGACACCCAGATAAGCTGGAGATAGCGCTTGTTCAGCCTCCGCCGACTCCGCCACGCCCCTGTCAGGAGCAAAGAAAACACCAAAGGAAAAATGAACCGTTACAGTGGGTACCCCGATTTAAGAGCGCCCCGTGACAAGCCGAAACAAGCGCTCTTACCTAGACCTTGGTCTTATCTGTAGTGCGAAATATGTAGCTTTTAGTGAAAGGCGGGACATGCCGATTAGACCGCTCTTGAGTCCCGAATGCTCTAATCCTGGGCGATCTAAAATCGGGGTACCCACTGTAACACGAAACTTGTTTGTTACCGCAAAAAAAAAAAGTCCCACACCATTTTCAAGTAGTTTTTTTTCGAAACGCTTTTTTTCCAAAAATGGGAGACCAGTTCTTAAGCGAGAGAATGCAGAAAATTACCATCCAACACTGGGTTTGTTGGAGATAATTACATGTACATACTTCGAAGCATAAGCGCCGCTGCTGTATTACTAAATCCTCCGCTCCCCCCTCCTCATACTACTACTTGGGTTGGGGTATAAACACGCTGTTGCAGGGTAGAAGCTGTCCGGCCATGTATCATGCCCCAGTCCCCCGCCCCCGCCCCCCCCCCACCCAGCACCTGAGGTTGTTGATGAATTCTTCCTTGCTCATGCGTCGTCTTCGTCGCTTCCCGTTGCCCGCGTTTGCTCGGTGCAGGTCGGTGTTGAGCATGATGATGGCGAACGACAGGATGAAAGGCGTGTCCGAGCTGCGCCAAGAGCAAAAAAAACGGGGGGGGGGGGGGGGGGGGGGGGGGGGGGGGGTATTCATAAAAAACAAGAGAAAAAGAACACACATGAATAATGTAAAAACACAACGACACAAAAACGAAAAAAAAAACGAAAAAAAAAAAGAGAAAAAATACGTACAAGAAGATAACAAAAACACACAATCACAAAAAAACACACCAATTGGTACAAACCACACAAAACATACTCAAGTACACAAATAAACTTGGGACCCCCCCCGCCCCCCACGCCCTCCCCACTGCGACTCGTCGAACACCAAAAACCGAAAACGGCGCTTCGCGCTTGTGCACGCGATGTATGCCTCGGTCGGTGAAAACCCGACGTGCTTCGTCCCGACAAAATAGGTCAAATTGTCTTACGACTATGGCTATGCATGAATTGACTACACCACCCCCCCCCCCCCCAAAAAAAAAAAAAAAAACTCCGCCCTCTCTCCCCGGCCGTGAGCAAACGCACGAACACAAAAAGCGGCGCACAAATAACAACCCCCTCCCGTTCTTCTTCTTGCCCCTCACCTCGAAAAAGGGCAGGATGGATTGTCCCTGTTGTCCGAGACGTAGCACTCAGCAAAAGAAGAGACAAGCCTGTCCACCTTCTGCGACTCCCCCGGAAGGCGGAAGCCGCTGTCGGTGAGGAGGTGGCGCAAGGCCTCCTCTAGCGTCATGCCGTGGAAGGCGATTGCTCTCACGTACTGGACGCGGATGCTCTTCCAGTACTCACCCTGCCCAGCGGAGGCGGTAGTCGCCAACAGGGTGTGTTTTATAGGTACGATGGGCAAATACGTATGAAATCGACAGTAATCATGGGTTGGTGGATGATTGATTGACAGTTGTTTGTTGTTGTTCTCAACATTAACTCGCATAATCAAGTCCGTGGTCACAGGACAGGCTCCAGTCACTCTGGAGCTGAGGAATACCCCAGGGAAAACACACACAACCCAAGGTGGTACACGCATATATCACAGCTGACGCAATTCATGCCTCCACCAGACAGTACAAACAGGTATCAACGGCAATTGAAACAAAATGGATACACACCAGGTACCTCGCAGGACTCTCGTACATTGACGTTGTAGGTCATATACCTGGTAGGAAGCAACAGCAACCACAACCACATTTTTACACCCCCCCCCCCCCCCCCCCCCCATCGTTAGCAATGCTACCCATGATGCTGAAAGCCCCGCCCCCGCCCCCCCCCCACCCCCACCGCACTCCCCACCCCTCCCGGCTAAAACGACTCACCCCATCAACGTCAGGTTCACTGAGAAAGTCTCCGATGCTCAGAGGGTCCAAGTCCTTCTTGTAGATGCGCAAAAAGTTCGCGATATCTCTGCGGGCATTCCAAGTGGAGATTATGGTATTCATTAGCTGCTTGCCATGGAGGGGGGGGGGGGGGGTCATTTGCTGCTTGCCCCGGGGAGCGAACGCATTTGTTGCTTGTCTGGGGACGCGGGCTACGATAGAGGCACCCCGCTTTTGTTTTCCGAGGTTCCTCTCTTTATAGCTTGAGACCTCTCCCAAAAATCTACTTTCTGGAGAAAAATAAAACGGTTACCGGATGGAAGCTCCCATGGCCGAGAGTTAAATTAAAGTATATCATAAATTCTATTGATTCTTATAAAAAAAAAACACACACTCCAGCTGTGAGATCGAACATTTTGTCGAAACTCATCTTTGCAAGCTGTGTGTGATACTCCGATTATGAATATTTTCAAAAATTAAGGAATACTCCTGGATAAAATTAGCCAAGGTTGGGCGACAATTATGATGATGATGAAGTACGTTTTCTATTTCGCTAGGTATACAACGAGAATCATACAAAACAAAAGTGGCCTATTATTTAATTTTTTTCCGACGATAGTATAGGTTGAGGAGCCCCGTCATCCAGAAAACATTTTCGCCAAAAAACGGTGTACCTCTATCGTATTCGTTTGTCTGGGGGGCGAACTCATTTGTTGCTTTGCCTTTTTTTCTGACCATTGATCACGCACGCATCTCTTTCGAGACAGAGCACCGTTTCGAGTCCTACTAGAGACATGTCCGGCATTTTTCGCGCCCTCATTGCGTTTCTTTTCTTCCATGTATTGCATTGAAAAACAAAAAAATGCCTATCTGGGGGGGGGGGGGGAGGGGAGGAGCGTGTTCATTTGTTGTTTGACTTCGTCATTTGACCATTGATCACGCATCTCTTTCGAGGCGTTGGGGCGGGGGGGGATTAATAAAAGCGACAGAAAAAAATCAAGAGGGAGAAAACATGATGTATCGCTAAAATATCGGTACACGATAGGGTGTCGGCACATCACACGGTGTTGGTAGATACTCTGAAATATTTAGCAATAGTGGCTGTCATGTAATACAAACCAGGTACCTGCACAAGGTAATCAGTACATCTTAACACTCCATGAAAAACGACAGGCAGTGGAATTGCTGAACCCTATGCGCCATGAAAATTGAAGGCAAGAACCGGGGGGGAGAAGGGACAACACCTGTGATCACGGCTTTGTCCAGAAGCTGCAGAGTAGATGTGTATTAACAAAAAAAAAAACTCAATAAATAAATAAATAAGTAAATAAATAAATAAGTAAACAAGTGAACAAGTAAATAAGTAAATAAGTAAATAAGTGAATAAGTAAATGAGTAAATGAGTAAATAAGTAAATAAATAAACAAATAAATACTTCGAAGTAAATGAACAAATAAATAAATAAATAAATAAATAAATAAATAAATAAATGAATGAATAAATAAATGAATGAATAAATAAATAAATAAATAAATAATAAATAAATAAACAAACAAATGAATAAATGAATAAATAAATATTAAATACTTCGTAAGTAATAAGTAAATAAGTAAACAAATAAATAAATGAATAAATAAATAAATAAGTAAATTAATTAATAAATAAATAATAAATAAATAAATAAATAAATAAATAAATAAATAAATAAATAAATAAATAAATAAATAAATAAATAAATAAATAAAATAAAATAAATAAATAATCTTACAACTGCGTCCTCTTCCCATGTATAGAGCGGAGTGGTACTTTGTTCCGAATAAAGAGAAAAACAGCCATGTCACGCAGGGGTGTCGACGACATAATTGAAACAGCACCGTTGGGTCACACGCAGCGGCAACACTTCGTACAAAGCAACCACTGGTTGCACCGCTCTGTCACCTGGGGGTGTCGGAGATGAAATTTGAGGCCACCAAGTACTGCACCGCCTTTTTCAGGCCCTTCGTGTTGTACAGCTGCAGAGCTTGGGTGACTACCTCTTCGGCCCTATTTCGAAGCTCCTTGCAGTACCTGAGGGACAAAGCGCGAGGGAAGGAGGGAGAGGGGGAGGGAGGGAGGGAGGGAAGGAGGGAAGGAGGGGGGGAGGGAGGGAGGGAGGGAGGGAGGGAGGGAGGGAGGGAGGGAGGGAGGGAGGGAGGGAGGGAGGGAGGGAGGGAGGGAGGGAGGGAGGGAGGGAGGGAGGGAGGGAGGGAGGGAGGGAGGGAGGGAGGGAGGGAGGGAGGGAGGGAGGGAGGGAGGGAGGGAGGGAGGGAGGGAGGGAGGGAGGGAGGGAGGGAGGGAGGGAGGGAGAGCAAGAAACGACAGACGCGGGGCGAGAGGAGAGAGATCGAGCCAGATCAAGATCTCGTTAGAACCACACCGCGTGAACCTTTTCAGCCACCAATGAATCAACCCAGCCATCCCACCAACAAAACGCAACCAACCACCCAACACATCACAACCATTCCACCAACTAAAAACTCACTTGAAACTGCCCGGCTCCCGCACGCTTCGCTGGAAAGACGCCTCCGCTCCCGTGCCCGATGAAAGCCAACAATACCACTAACAAAATCGAACTGACCCACCGACCCACCCACCTAACCAAACAACAACAAATCAACAACTCTACATCTTCGTCCTCTCTATGCCACACCACATACCGACGGAAAACATACTTAAAACTGCTCGGCTCCCGCACCCTCCGTCGGAAAGACGCCTCCGCCCCCGTGCCAGATGAAAACCAACTATACCACTAACAAACCGACCCACCGACCCACCAACCCACCCACCATCCGGAAAAACGCCTCCGCCCCCGTGCGCCACGAAAACCAGCAATACCACCAACGAACACCAACCAACCCACGCACCCGCCCACCCAACCAAGCAACACAAAAAATGATAACATGGCTTAGTTTGTACTGAAAAGAGTGTAGGACACACCGCTCCGCCTTACACAAGGATTCCAGCGCTGGAATGCAAATACAATTGAGTCAAACCGACAAAAGACGTGTATAAAAATACGTGCGAGTGTGGTGAGCTCAAGCTTTATTTTTGCCCATCCGTCGGAGGATAAAAAAACAACCACAACAACAACAACAACAACGACGACAACAACGACAACGACGACAACAACGACAACAACAACAACAACAACAACAACAACAACAACAACGACAACAACAACAACAACAACAACGACAACAACGACAACAACAACAACAACAACAACAACAACAACAACAACAACAACAACAACCACAACGACAACAACCACAACAACGACAACAACGACAACAACAACAACAACAACAACAACAACGACAACAACGACAACAACGACAACAACAACAACAACAACAACAGCAACAGCAACAGCAGCAACAACAACAACAACAACAACAACAACAACAACAACAACCACCACAACAACAAAAAAAATAAAAAAAAATCTAGCCTGGCCAGAAATAAGATATTCTCAACTGGTGTCGCATACTGCCGTACCGACGGGGGAAAAAAAAACTCACTTAAAACTGCTCGGCTCCCGCACTCTCCGTCGGAAAGGCGCCTCCGCCCCAGCGTCCGACGACGTCCGCACCGTGCTCGCCACCGACTCCGCCCGTACCGACGAAGACGCCACCGAACCCGGGGACGGCAACACACCATCCCCTCTCAAAACCAGGCCTCCAACCACGCCAATCGGAATCGCCTCCGCCACTGGAAGTGTGTCGGAGGCAGGGGCAACCGTTTCAAGAGAGGCGTTTTCTCCCCGAACCCCCCCGTTAGGACCGCCTGATGTTGCCGCCACCGCCGGCGCTGTCTGCTCAATGAGCATGCGGGACTGCTGCGGGGAAGAGGGTTCGGTTGGCGATATCCCCGGGTTTCCACTATTATCCCCAGGGTTTCCACTATTAGCTGAGGAGGAGGAGTTTATACCGCCGGGCTTCTCGTTGTATCCGCTCGAGGGCATCGCGGAGGAAGCGCTTGGGTCATCGCTTGCTCGCGCGTTTCCGTTAGTGCTCGCCGTACCTGCAAAAAAGAAGAAAGAAAATGAAGCTTGTAAGCACTACCGCAGGGGCCAACCCCCGCTGCCCTTGCAATACAAGGCAAATATCGATCGGATGCACGAGACTCATGAACACGAAGTCATGAAGGCGAGAAGGGAAGGCGGGGAAAATTTTTCGGTGGCAAAACGGCAAACATGCAACAACCGACACCAACTCCACCAATACCACCAACCAACGCCAAACCACACCATCACGACCACAAATAAAAAACACGATCACCCCGACCTCTACCCGCGCAACCCCCACCCCCTCTGACGCCAACACCATCACCACGACAACCCCCCCCCCCCAATCGTCAACGCCTCAACCCTTTCCTCTAACCCCCAGACCCACTAACCAACACCTCACCACGTCCACCAAGGCGAGACCCACCGTTTCCGGTCCTCGAAGCAGCCCCTTCCGGGACCTCCCAGCCACCCTCCTGGGTGACAGAGATGTCTCTCGTTTTCTTATCGCTCACCATCACGTGCCCGTGACCCGCGGCGTCCATCAGCCGTTTCATCACCTGGGGGGGCGTGCCGAAACCGGGAGGAACACGAAAAAAAACGAGGGGGAGGGGGGGGGCGAGCACACACAACACACGCACCCACACAGTACACATAACATGGGTGGGTCGGGTTGGTCTACGGTTATGGATAAATGAACACATACATCACGGATACACACGAAAAGACAAACACATCATGGACACAACACACAAATCAAAACACACACGCACAAATCACGAATACACAGGTAGTGGGTGGGACACACACACAAAAGCCATTGACAGAGATAACAAAATACAACATGTGCAAACAAACACACACCAAGGTATGGACACAACTAGCAAGCAAACATCGTAATCATGCACCGAGAAATACACAGATCATGTTAATAGACATATATAAATCATGGGACAAAACACCCACACCCACCACACACACAAAACGCGAAGCGGAGCAATCGATTTTTACCTGAGCGAGGGCACGCAGGGCGGTGAGTCGCAGCTTATGCCGCTCCTTCGCCGTCTCCGGGTCGTTCTGGGGGGCCACGGAATAAAAATCGAATAGGAACCGAACAGGAACCAATTCGGTTCCAGAATCACGATCACGCGAAGGTGGAGGGGGGGGGGCAGGCAACCAGTTTAAAATCATCGTTCGGCCCGAACAGCAACTCGAACAAAGACATCGTGCACACCGAGAACACCCCATCAGTGACTGGGGGAGGCGGCAAAGGATGTAGGGGTGGGGGGTGGGAGGAGGAAGGGGGGGGTAAGGGTCAAAAACAAAGCAACCTACTGAACATATTTACCCCTCGAAACGGGATAACCTGACACGATTTCCTCACAACTAAAGCCTTACTTCCAACGATTAACTAACGGCAACGACAACGAAAACAACAACGACAACATCACCACCACCAACACCACCACCAACACCACCACCACCAACACTACCAACAACAACAACGCAACGGCAATGCCGACATCACCTGTGACACCACCCGTAACCACCCACAACACTAAATGTTTACGGCAACGACAACAACGCCTAACTAACGTCAACACCAACAGCCAACATAACGACAGCGACAACAAGAAGCAATTGAGATCAAATCTACAACAGCACGTACACAATGACAGCAACTCCTATCATACCAAAAATGTGCACTTACCGACAATATGTGACAAACGGCGACGAAAACAACATCCAACCCACAACAATAGCAACCAACAACCAACCATTGACAACTTAGTACCAGCAGCAACAACACCAAAAACAACAGCAGAAACAATAAACAGCAACAGCAACAGCAACGACAACAAGCACCAACAGCAACAGCAGCAGCAGCAACAACAGCAGCAACAGCGACAACACCTCACCCTCCCGTCCGAGACTCCTCCTCGCCCCCCCGCGATGGCGCACAGCGCGCCGCACATCTGCTCGAAGATTTTCCACTGCTGAATGAACTTTCGATCCATGTCATAGTTCAAGAAAATCTCCACCAGGCTATTCGGAGCGTCAAACCACCCCAGCAGCTCTTCCACGACCATCACTCGCCATAAAGGAGGGATCTAAGGGAGGGGGGAGGGGAGGGGAGGAGATAGGTGAGGAGAGGGGTGAGGGGGGTGTCGCAGAGTACATTAAGATTAAGACCAGGTACGGTAAGGGAAGGTAAGGCAGGGTATGACAGGGGGAGGGATGATTGGTAGGGTTTGGTAGCATAGCGGCATAGCGTAGCGTAGGGAAGGGAGAAGTAGAGGGGGGGTGGGCATCACAGGGTACCATAGGGCAAGGTACGGCAAGGTCAGGTAGGCTAGGGCTAGGGAAAGGCAAGGCGGGCTAGGTTAGAAAAACGTAGAGAAGGGTAGGTTAGGGGGAATAATAGTGTAGGGTAAAAGCGGGGGGGAGGCAGGGGACGAGAGGGGGAAGCGACAGGGATGAGGGACAAAGATGGAGAAAGAGAAAGCGAGAGAGAGAGGGGGGGGGGGGGGGGGGGGGGGGCAGAGCTACTGGGAGAGACAGAAATAAACAGACAAAAGGACAGAGACAGAGAGAAAGGGGAAAGAGGATACGATACGCTACCGGGTTTGTTGGAGAGTGAGGATGTTATGTATAACACCCCGCACGAAATACAAACAGCTTTGACGAATACTCGCAAAATACATCTCGTAGCATAAGTGCTATTCGTCCACGGTGCTTACCCCACGTTCCTGACAGTCCACAAAACGAACACTTGCCCCATGTTGAAGGGGTATTCGTCCATCAGACGAATACTTGTGCCACGCTTCCACGAGGGTATTCGTCCACGGACGAGCCCATGCCCTAAAAACCGACCATCAAGCCAACGAATACGAATACGAAACGGACGAGCACTTGTCCTAAAACCGACCACGAAGCCAACGAATACGAGTACCTGTTCGTATTCGTATTCGTGCGGGGTGCGGTGTGCATACCACTCTCGGTAGCGTAATCTAGCCCCAGACATGACGCTCCCAAGAGAGGAGTTATATTGCAGCAACACGAGTGCGCGGTGGAGCAGCGCTAGCAAACTTATGAGCACAAGGCATTACCGTAGCTGCCAGGCCAATAACTATCGCCGTTGTTAGAAAGGGAACAAAACACACACAGAAAAAAAAACACACACACAAAACACACGAACCTGCGGCGAGGGTGCCCGAAGGGTCCTGAGAAGAAACCCCTCCAGCAACACCGCCAGCTCGACCTTGCAGTGGCTGCGGAACCCCCTCCACAGCTCTGACACCACCTTCAGAGTTTGCCGGAAGCACCTTCCGTCCAGAAGCGCGTCCGAAGCGTTGGCGAGGACCACGGAGGCCACCAACCGTCGCACCTGAGGTGGATTGATTGGTTGGTTGGGTGGTTAGTTAGTTACTTGATACATTGGCTGATTCGTGAAATAGTTGAGAAGTTTGGTTGAGGCCACAAGCCGTCGCAGCTGAGGTTGATTGCTTAATAGGTGAGCCCGGTAGCTAGTTGCTTGATTGATTGGCTGAGTCGTGAAATCGTTGTCGGGTAGTTCGTTACTTGAAGCCAGAAGCCGTCGTACCCACCGGTTGACTGGTTCATTTGGTTGGGCGATTCGTTGGTTGCTTGCTTGTTTCTCGTTGGTTGGGTTGATTAGTTGAGGCCACTCGCGAGGACCACGGAGGCCACGAACCGTCGCACCTTCAAGTGCTTTGATTGGTTGGCTGATTAGGCAAGGCCTTGAGCGATTCTTTGGCCAGTTGGGTGATTGGTTGGTTGACGGTTAACAGTTCATTTAATTGCTTGGTTGGTCGACTAGCGGTTGATTACTACTGTAGTTGAAGCCACGAGCCGTGGTCCCTGTGGTTGATGGGATGGCTGGTAGAGCTGTGGGTCGGCTGGATTTCACGACTAATAATTAATGGGAAGGTGCCGTCAGCCAACTAACTGACTCTTAGTCAGCAAGTCGGCTGGAGAAGCCAACTGATGGCCAGCCAACTTGCCCACTTAAGCCAGGCGAGCGAAGCGAGTCAAATCAGCTACCCCCGGCCGAGGTGGCCCCTGTCCAGAAAACAACAAAAAGCACCCCGTATTTAAACAACCATTCCTGCAAGTATGGAAAATGAACCGTCGCACCCATGATAGGTACCGCACGTTGGTTGCTTGTTTTGATTGGTTGATTGGTGGTTCCCTGGTAAATAATACTCGTAGTATTACGAAATGACAACAATAGCTATCTGGCATGTACCAGGTACAGGGGTCCGCCGGCAAGGCGGTGGTGCGCCAGCACAATGCATCAACATGACCGCCTCATCGGGGGACGACCCATGAAACATTTCGGGGTGTGAGTGCAATTGCCCAGTCGCGCCAAGCGATTTTGACCGCCTTATATCGGGATACTGCCTTATTGGGGGACACCCTACTGTACAGCAGTGCAACAGCAGTGCCTACACTAATCAAGTGTTATTAACAATCGTACTCTTGCCGGAATAAAGGAGCACTAATTCCGCCCACGGTCACAACAAGCTCTGGTGGTCTAGCTGGTTATGACGTATGCCTCACACGCATAAGGTCGCGGGTTCGAGCCCCGCCCGGAGTACTTTTTTTGTTTTGTCGTCTACCCAACAATATTGTTTATACCTCGTATATTTTCTTTTTCAACATTATTAATGAAACAATTTTCCAAAAAATTACATATTGACGCATTTTAGCCGTACACACTATAATCGTATAATCGAGTGATAATAATGGGAAAAGCTAACGACGGCAAAAAAACGCCTACTAGGTACGTACTACACTGCCTACCAGGTACATATGTATGAGGTACGAACGTCTGGATTAAACAGGCTGAGTACGCACCACCAAAAAAAGTAAGCACACCGCTCAGGTCCACTAACAGCTGTACTACGTACCAGGTACACAACTACTGAGAAAACGGGCACTAGAAAAAAGCAGGTCGAGCTTTACGTAGAGGATAAATAGGGGGGTTCCTAGAGCTGTGAGTCGGCACTACTTGAGACACCAACTAGTTATTTGTTGGACTATTTGTTAGTCGTTTCCTGGAGGTGCCGAATATCCGACTTATTGAGTTTCCATACTTACTTGCAGGAAATGTTGTTTAATGCGGGACGGATTTTTTTTTCTGGTCCGGTAGACTCGCTTCGCTCGCCTGACCTTAGTCGGCAGTCGGCTGGCTATCAGCTAGCTTCATCTAGCTGACTTGCTGACTAAAGTCAGCTAGTTTGCTAACGTCAGCTGCCGATTAGTTATTAGTCGTGAAATACAGCCGACTCACAGCTCCACGGTTTCCCCTAAAAAATTGCCACACAAAAAAACATATCTATTTAGACCGTGACAATGGAAGCCGGTTTGGCCAAAAAGGGTTATTTGCTGAAAGATTCCGGGTAACGTCGCCATGGGGGAAAATCGATTATTTTATTTTTTTTCTCAGGCTCTCTTTTGCTTTTTGTGGTCATGCGGTCCAACTGGTCGATTTGCCTATTTTTCATCAAGCCTTGATCAACATTGTCCAACAAACATGATTGACCTTCGATCTCGAGATAGAGACAATCCATGGCCACTGCTCTTCGCTCCGGACAAGGCCACATGAGTGCAGGTGACAGCGCTGAATTCATCTCGATCCATGCCCTAGGGCGTGAAAGGTTGCTTGTGTTGTCCTGTGGTCTTCCGTCACATCCATCCCCGCAAAATTATGTTTTTCGCCCGTTGGGAGACGATAGTTTTGTCTCAGTTTTCTACACACCAGCCGCCAAATGTGTTGTTAACAGAAGCCTGATCGGCGCCCGCCACAAATCACCGGCCGTGGAGTGAGCGCTGTGCACCAAGGGGGGGTCGGAGCCCCTAACGAGCTCGCCACGCTCAGAGATCACGATGCTGTCCTTGATTTCGTAGAACGAAGTGTGTGGAGAGCACGAAATTGCGCCGCGTCTAATCCAATATCTGCTTGAGAAATTTGCAGATGTTGGCCAACAAGATCGCCGCGAAAAATCGTTTTTTTCTGGAATTCTGGAAAGTTTCAAAAACAAACTCTACAAAATTGGGTCCATAGGCGACCGTACAGGCAAAGTTTGGCTGGGGTACTCGGGGAATTTCAGACTTTTGGCCTTCCATTGTCACCGGTCTTATTTGCCTGAAGTTCGAAAAGTGTTGTGTATTTAAAATTTGACCTCGTCAAAAAATTCAAACCCAAAACATTGTATTTTTTTTCATTTATCCTTAAAAACTCGTGTCTTGGCACAAAACCCTAACTCCTAGTTAATTTGTATGACAACATGCACATGAATAACATCAGCTGTCGACGCATCAACTATAATGTGACATGGACTATAACCCAACACTGCTGCAGCACCAGGTCTTGACAGCGTCACGGCGTCGACAAGCGGGAGGGGCGACCCCAATACACCAAGCAGTTTGAGGCACTCGTCACAGGGCGCCTCCGCGCAAGGACGACGAGCGCGAGGGCTAGGGCACGCCGAACCAGGTGGGACGGGGCGGTGAGCGGGTTGGCGTAGTAGGCAGAAGGCTGCCTGCCTACTACGCCCATTGGCCCACCGCCTCGTCCCACCTACTCCGGCGTGTCCCGCAGCCCTCACGATCGTCCCTGCTCGGAGGCGTCCTGTGCCGACACGAGTGCCTCACACTGCGTGTGTATAGGTGCCGTTCGCCTACTACGCCGATCAGCTAGCCCACGCCCCGTCCCACCAGCTCCGGCGTCCCGTAACCCTCAAGCTTGTCCCTGCTCGAAGGCGCCCTGCGGCGACACGAGTGCTTCACACTGCTTCCGAGATAGGGGTCGCCTCTCCCGCTTGCCGACGCCATGACGGTGTCAAGACCTGGTGCTACAGCAGTAGGACCACCCCTCTACCCCTGGCAAAAACCGCGAGGGTAGAAGCAACGCACGACTTGCAGCCAAGAGCTAGGCTGGGGTTGTGCCGTTCATTTTTCCTCGTGTACCCTTGGAACACATAAGGTCTTCCTGGTATAACAATTGGAGAAATACCGCGGCCACCATTACGAGGATACCATAGCAATCAAGGTACATGATGAGCGCAAAAAAATAATTATCTATCCTCTGTCTACTGCTCGATTTGGTCCGGATTCCTACTCGTACGCTCCCCCGTACTGAACTATTAGTCGCGCGATCGGAGTATCACACACAGCTTTCAAAGCTAAATTTTGATCAAAACTTCCTTTTTGGTCGATCTCACACACACAACTCAAGTGTATTTTTTTCATTGTTCTACATTTTTTTTTTTTTTTTTTTTTCATCCTCCGGCGGATGGGGAAAAATAAAGCTTTAGCTCACCACACTTCCACGTACTTTCATACGCGTCGTGTGTCGATTTAACTCAGTTGCTTTCGCAGCCCAACGCTAGCTGGCGCACCCTTCGGGTCATATTGTAGGTATAGCGTAAGCTGTCCCTGTCAGTGGTCTTCGTTACAACCCCGGCAGCGCAAAGCTGCCGTTGTCTACGGATGAGTGTTAGTCCCGCGCACAGACTGATAAAACATCACCCTGTTGACCCTGGTACAAGCTAGCTCTAATGGGAGTCGCTGACCTACATCCTTAATGAGGACACACACCCAGTAATACGCGAGATTGGAGCATTAAACATAGGCTTGCAAATATGAGTTTCGACGAAAACCCTCGATGTCACAGCTAGCTGTAGGGTATTCTTATATATTTACATGATCGCAGGGTCTGGTGTCTGACCTGATATCCGAATATTCTGCTAAAGCGGAAGTGGTCTCCCGTTGCCCGAAGCATCTCGTGGATCAACTCAAGCGCCAGAATCTGAAGACAGGGAGAAACGGGGGTAGGACGAATAACATATGATGAGCTATAGAAGAGGGCGGCGGCAAATCAGCAGCAGGCAGAAAAAAAAAGAAAAAACGGCCGAACCATGCAACATGCGAGGAGCAAACGCACCTTGTCGAATTTTACACAAAAAAATACGAGCTGGGTCCGCCCAAAGTACCAAGGATAATTTGTGCCTATATAGGTCGCATCTTGTGAACCACTGCACATTAGACCGACACAACGACACTTCCAAGCAGCACCATGGGGCACCGCGACAAACAATGAAAAACGAGAACAGTTTGCACGCACTACCAATAATAAACACGACCAGATATCACATACGAGTGGCGCTAAAAATATTTTACGATCTCATGGTTAAGGTATCGCGCAAAATATACATGAGTACATGCAGGTCTCACACCAGGCTGAAACAACGCAGTAAATGGCAACAATTAACCACAAACCGTTGCACCCCCCCCCCCCCGTTGAAATATAACCCCCCCCCCCTCTCCCGTCATGTCACACGACGCACCTTGTTCCCGAGATCCCGCGCTACCAGTTCGCCGTCCGACAAGGTGCGGAGTAAGCCCGTAGCCATCTTGCAGAGAGCCGCCAATGTCACAAATGCGCTAACGTGCGCTTGCTTGCTGTTGGCGGCAAAAAACGACATCAAACACAGCAAAACCAAAATAAACCAAAATGCACGAAACGATCCCCCAACCAACCACTTTCTCCATCTAATTGTTCATTTAGCACGTTTTTCCAACTGTGCATTCACATTGTTTGCCAACAGTCCATTTAGCATGTTTCCAACTGTCCATTCGGTGGGTTTTCCAACAGTTCATGTAGCATGTTTCCAACTGTCCGTTTAGCATGCATTCCAGCTGTCCATTTAGTAGAGCTGAGAAATTGGCTATTAGAGTTGTTTCCAACTGTCCATTCAGCAGGTTTTCCAACAGTTCATTCAGCAATGTTTCCAACTGTCCGTTTAGCATGCATTCCAGCTGTCTATTTAGTAGGGCTGAGAAAGTGGCTACTATTAATAGAGTTAACGGCTAGGTATCAATTAGATGGCGAGGTAAAACCCAACCAACCCACTGAGGATGTATTGCTTTATTTCTTTGCTGCCAAACACAGGCCGTGCCACAAGCGCGCCAGCACGACACAAAATACGCAAAAAAAACAGCGAAAAAAAAAATCCTGTACGCGACTACCCGCAACTGCTGTAACAGCGCGTTTGCGATGTCCAACGTCTGCCTAACCTCTGCCTGGGCTGGCAAATACCAAGGCAGCGGTCGGGGTGGGGGTACGCCCACCATCACTACCGTGTTTGAGCCACTCGCGTAAGTGACGCCGTACCTCACGGACAGGAAAATTTTTATTTCATCATTATTATTATTTTTTTCTTATCCTGCGGATGGGCAAAAAAAAAGCTCAAGCTCACCACACTTCCACGTATTTTCATACACGTCGTGTGTCGATATAACTCAATTGCCTTCGCAATCCAGCTGGTTTTCTGGCGCGTCCTTCGGTTCCCACTATAGCGATAGCGTGAGCTTATGTTTTTGCGCAATGCAGCTTATTTTATGTTCCATTGCGGGTTCATACCGCGAATTTTAATAGCACGAAGGCTTAATACCGCAAAGAAACAGGGGGGGGGGGAGGGGGGGGGGGGGGGAGGGGGTCACTCGCGCCACTGACACCGAGCCATTGCAAAAAAAAAAAAAAAAAAAGCCCCCCCCCCTACCTGTAGTAGCCAGGGCCAAACAAATATTGCAATACAATAACAGTATTGAAACCGACAAATGTCATACCAGGTACATACCCCAAGGCTAACCGACCCACGAAAAACATGAGCTAGCGCCTTTACAAGTGGACACCCTGTTTGGGGGACAAATTTACTTGAAGTTAGTATAGCGGGGAATTTTGGGGCTCTAAACGGGTTAAGAACAAAAAATGAGAGGAAAGCGTGCTTCTTAACCCCTTAAGAGCCCCAAAATATCTCCCTATACTAATTTCAAGTAAATTTGTAAAAAAAAGGGTTTCCAGTTGTAAAGGAGCTAAACCGTTTACCAGGTAGAGCCTCAAAACCCCTCCCTGTACAAATTCCAAGTACTTTGTCCCCCAAAAACGGTTTTCCAATTGTAAAGGCGTTATAGAGTCCCCAAATCTCTCCTTATACTAACTTCGAGTAAATTTGTCCCCCCAAAAGGGTTTCCAGTAGTCACGGCGTTATCCCGTTTTTTCGCAGATTTTTGGTGGGTTAGGTTGCCTTGGATTGTGACTTGACGGAAGGAAGTGTTGGTCGGGTTGCGAAAACGAGTGTCTACCTTCGATGTCATGTTTTGGGTGGTATGTTGAGAGGCCTCATGTCACTAGCTCAGAAACTTCTTAGAATCTGCTGACCCCTGGCGTGGAATTACTCCGATTCCCATTTACCAATAGCATGTTTTCCATATTTACCTCTCTCCGAAAAGCATGGCCCCTAGGTCGCCCACGTCTCTCCAGAATACCTCGCTGGAGTGGGAACTATGTCGCTTCACCACGTCCAAGACCATCTCCATTATCTTAGCTAGCTCCACCATATCCACCGAGCTGTTTACCATAAGACAAAACAGAACATACGA
This sequence comes from Undaria pinnatifida, assembly GCA_012845835.1. NCBI lineage: Eukaryota > Phaeophyceae > Laminariales > Alariaceae > Undaria > Undaria pinnatifida. Next base: position 2,225,494 of record JABAKD010000017.1, on the reverse strand, counting down.
AAACGACGGGAAAAATGCGTGAAATAAAAAACGTTACCCTGGTGAACTGTGGCATGATCGCATTTGAGACGTACAAAATAACAAAAAAAAAATACACACGTCAAGTGAGCAAACACGAGATTACGTCGATGCGACATCCACCACCGAGCTAGCTGTTCACAAAAAGACAGAGCAGACCAAGATAAAACGACGGGTAAGACCGGTGACAATGGAAGGCCAAAAAGCATGAAATCCCCGAAGATCCCAGCCAAACTTTGCTGGACGGTCGCCTATGGGCCTAATTTTGTACATTTTTTTTTTCGAAACTTTCCAATTTTTCGGAAAAAAACGACGTCTCGCGGCGATCTTGGCCAACATTTGCTTGAGAAATTCTCAAGCAGACTGCGTCTAAATTCTCAAGCAGACCTTGGGTTAGACGCAGCGTGATTTCGTGCTCTTCGCATACTTCGTTCGACGAAATCAACGACAGCGTCGTGAACTCTGAACGTGGCGAGCTCGTTAGGGGCTCCGACCCCCCCTTGGTGTACGGCGCTCTCTGTACGGCCGGTGATTGGTGGCGGGCGCCGATCAGGCTTCTGTTAAAAACGTTTTTGGCGGCTGGTGTAGAAAACCGAGACAAAAACTCTCCAATATCGTCTCCCAATGGGTGAAAAACAGATTTTGAGAGGATTTGACGGAAAGAGCACAGGACAACACAAGCAACCTCTCACGCCTTAAGGCATGAATCGAGATGAACTCTTCAGCGCTGTCACTTACACTCATGTGACCTTGGTAACGAATTAGTGGTGTGTTAAGGAATTAGTGGGGTGTTAGTCCGTTTGACCACTTGCAAAAGGTTAACCCATAGCTTACCCAAACTAAGCCTCATAACAACCTTGTCCGGAACGAAGTGACCATGGGTCGTATCTATCTCGAGATCGAAGGTCAATCGTGTTTTGGTGGACACTGTTGATCAAGGCTTGATGAAAATTTGACAAATTGACCTATTAGACCGCATGACCTAAAAAAAGAGCCAGAAAAAATAACAAAACGTTTTTTCACCATAGCGACGTTACCCGGAATATTTCAGCAAATAACCCCAACAAAAGGTTTGGATTTTTTTTTGCTCAACTATCGGCGTTCCATTAGCATCGATCTAAGACGCGTGAAAAAAAACCCGCGAAAATGCTTCATGATTGCATTTGAAAAATACAAAAAACACGCGAACATGCCGAGGGAGCAAACGCCCGGTTACGTCGAGAAGACATTCATTAGGCAAGGAGTTCAATGCGATACCCACTGCCATCATCATGCGATCGACAAGTTCCATGCGATACCCACCACCGTCATCGTACACACATAAAACACACCATCCGATAACCTCTTTGACAAGGTCGGGCGTGGATTTCGTACATAAGATCTCCACCAACCTTACCGAACAAAATCCAACAAATAAAAAAACGAGCGATGCAACACAAAAAACACACACACCTTCTCCACATCACACCCAGCACCAGCATTCACACGCACATGAAAAAAAACATGCATACATACACACCTTCCAATGACCTCTTTGACAAGGTCCGACATAAACGCGTGGACATCTTCCGATCCGAGCGGAGAAGGCGCCGGAAGTGTAGGGGACACATCCGCTCCTCCCCCCCCCACCCCCCTGTTGCCCCGCCTCCCTCGTCTCGTACCGGGGGAAGGGGATGAGTCGTAATCCCAACTCGCCCCGGACCCTGCGGAGAGACGAGAAAAACATCAAAATATAAAAATGGGTAATGGCGATGCGATGCAATACAAGTAGTCACTGATCATATGAGCATGATACGGTGCTAGGCGTCAGCTTGGCGAATGTATTGGACAGCGTTTTTACGGCGCTTTGTACTCTTATTAACCGTGTGTTTGCTGTTTTGATTTCGTCCGTCCAGCTCGAACCCCAACCGTCCTCCCTGCCCTCTCGTTATAGATAGCCCACTTCCGGTGTGCAACGCCAAGTCGCCACCAACACTACCAACACCAGCAACACCATTACCACCACCACCGCCGCCGCCACCACCACCACCACCACCATCACCACACCGCCAGCGGCCTCAAATCACGGCGACATGCACTTCCCCCTCCCGCGCGCCCACAACAAGCCCTGCCCCTACACCCCCCACCTACTGCTTGGTCAAGCTACAACACCCACACCAACACCATCACCACCACAACCACAAACCCCACTACCACCACCACGGCCAATACCCCCCCCCCCCCCCCCCCCCCCCTTCTCCAGCATCCCCATCCTCCAACTCCCCCCCCCCTGCGCTCACGCGATGTCCGCAGGGTAGGTGAAAACCCGATATGCTCCGTCCCGACATTGAAAGGACGCGAGGTTTTGTGGTCAGCGACTACGACCACGGTTACGCATGACACGAGTGCACCTTCCTCCCCCCCCCCTCCCAAGCCCATCTTCCACCATGCTTCCCTCTCCCCGTCACCCCACCTTCCCTCTCCGTGCCCAGGCTATTGTTTCGGCGATAGGTTATTTCTGCCACGATATGAGTCCAACCGTTCTGTGAGTAGCGACAACGATACTCGCCCCCCGCCTCTCCACCATTGTAGGGGTGCCAGGGTCTATGGTTCAAAGACTACGGATATGAACGAAAAGAGTACACCCCCCACCCCCCCCCCGCCCCTCCTCTCCAACCGCCTCGATACACTTACAGTGGTGTACCCATTTTACGACCATCCGGTTCAAGACCATACATGGTATCAGAGATACGGAAGAATCGGAGTGCCAAGAAAAAAAAAACAGAAAATACCAAATTGCCCCTTATTCCTTATAACCCGGTCTTGAGTCGGTAAAACAACGCCTGTGCACGTAATATAAGACCCTAACTTGAGCCAAGACAGCCCAGAAGCAAAACCGTGTGCATGGCATGTTCCTCTGATATGACCGTTTTCGGTCTAAGACTGTTTTATCTTACCCGTTTTCGGTCTTATCCCGGATAAAGGCCATAACGGTCTCAAATAGGGATACGACCAAAGCAGGGAGGTAAGGCCAGGCTTATTGGCTTGTCACCGGGTGGTAGGGAGGTAAGACCAGGCTTATTGGCTTGTCCCGGGGTGGTCCTAAAATGAGTACACCACTGTACCTTCCGAGCGGTCGATCTCCGGTGTGCAAACCCAAGACGCCTCCCCCTCCCCTCCCTTCACCAGCATGGGAGTGTATGTGTCCCAGGTAGGAATGGACATCATAGCGGGGGTGCGAGCCAGCAGGACTCCGTCGGAGCCACCCCCCGCGGCCCTTGTTCTGCGTAACGCCTCCCTAGTTTCTTCAGCTATTTCCACCTGTTAGTAGAGATAGGGAGGGGAGAGAGGGTAGGGACCGAAGGGGGAGAGAGGGTAGGGACCGAGGGGGGAGGGAGGGGGGTTAGCAGGAGGAATGGGAGAGGGGGGGTAGCGATAGGAGGGGGGAAGGGAGCTACAGTAGGTGGGGGGGGGGGGGGGCTGTACTCACTTCATGCATAGCCGTAGGGGTATGGCCGTAGACCCTCGCATGCCTACAATGCCCGGACAAGCGCGTCGGCTTTTCACCGACCAGGCAGACATCGCGTGCACCTAGCGCGAAGCACCGCGAGGTGTTCGGCGAGTTGCATGAAGGGTGAGCTGTACGCTACTAAGGACTACTTGTAAGGCGAACTTCCGCACCTTGTGCGAACGTTCTTCTTGCATACCGGATGATAAGCTTCGAATTAATCTATCGATTTCCTGGCGTGGCCACTTCCAGAGGAGGGGGGGGGGATGGGGCCGCCGTGATTATAGCCGCTGTTAGGGTGTGGTTCTGGCTACTGCTGCTGCGTTGCAATGACATGGTCTTGGCGTAGACGGCTGGTAACGCCGCGCCCAAGGTCAAAGGGTTGAGTACATAAGCGCAAAAATCGGCGCGTTCCGCGCGCCGTATTTGTTCTTCTTGGGCTGCGCCAAGGGAAGGCCGTAACGGTACCCCCGAGTCGCCATGAGCTACAGCAGTACCGCAGCACGTACAGCAGCAAACAGATGCGTTTGGTTCGTCTTCGACTTACACATTGAAACTAGTCTAGGATTCAGGGGAATCAGAGCGGGACGTGGGGAAATCAGTGAGGACTTCCCAATGAAATGCAGCTGTGTGCTCAATGGTACAGGAAAACATTTTTTTGAGAGACTTTCCCGCCGTTTTTGTATTTTCGAGTATTTATCTTGAAGTTGGTGCGGGAGTGGCTATCTCGCTGGGTTTGACTCTTTTTCGATTCTGACTGGAGCTTTCAATCAATTTTTGTTCGTGTTTTCGACTTTTGGAGGGTTGGGTAGGAATCTTCACACCTTGCGAGGCGGTATCAAGCTGGGCTATTTCCGCTTTCGTCCCCCCGTTGTAGGAGTTGTAGATGCATGGAAGGATTTCCGAACCAGCGATGGGGCCTTATCCTCCCCGGGTTGCGCTGGCTCCATGTATGAGCCCCAATCAATCAGCGATCGGCCAGCGGCGTTGGGGTTTCTACACCGTGCGGGACGGTGTCGATCCGGGACACAGTTTATTTCACGGGGTGTTGGAGTTGTAGAGATACGGAGGGATTTATGATTCGGGCATGGGGCCGTACCTTCTCCGGGTGGCGCTGGCTCTACACGCTCCAGCCAATCAGCGATGCCCAGCGCGATTGGGGTTTCCAGATCGTGCGGGGCAGTGCCGCCCAGGAAACCCCCGTTTCATCCCCGGGGTGTCGTAGTTGTAGTGATACGGAGTAAATTGTGAGGCGGGGACGGGGCATTATCCTCCCCGAGATGCGCTCGCTCTACGCGCCCCAGCAATCAGCGGCTGGCCCATGGGATTTGGGGCTTCCACACCGTGCGGGGCGGTGTCGACACGGGGAGAAGACGATTTTTGTCCTCGGTGTGTCGGAGTTGTAGATATATGGAAGGATGTACGAACCAGGGATGGGGCCCAATCATCCCCGAGTGCGGCGGGACTGGGCTTCGTAAAAATACCTTCCTTCCGCCAAAAAACGTGTTGTCACACGGCGCATCCCCAGACACGGAGGATGCCGCTACCGCCTCTCCCGGAAATTCTCGGGACTCCGCGCCCCAAGACAACGTCGAGGACTCGCTTTCAAGCGGTGATGACCATGAAGGACTCGCCGTTAGAGGACGTGATGCCGGTGGCGATGGACGGGCGGTGCCGAGTGGGGATGAAGGCGAACGCGGCTATTTCGACGATTTTTTCGAGATGCCCCTCCCGAGACACAGCACATGGGAAGCGGGACGTTCGATCCCCTAAGTCCGGGCGCGGGCGCCGGCGAGGAGGCCCCCACTGTGCCGAGGCAACGGGAAGGAAAAGCAAACCTTCTAATGTAGAGCGCATTATGGACAAGGAAGCATCTTTGATCGACTCCCGTGAAACGAGGAAGGTTGAGATAAAAAAAGATCCTGCATGGCATACAGGTTGGTGATGGGGGCGTGGGAGCATCGGCCTCATCCAAGACGGGTGCAGAACTCGAGATAGCGCAAGTTGGACTTGCAAGAGAGCAGGCAAACGGCGGAGTTGCCCCGTATACCGAAATCAAATGCAAAAGAGGCGTACATCGCGGCCAGGGTTAAAAATCGGATGCAAAAGAGGCGTACATCGCGGCCAGGGTTGGTAGGCCTCTTTCGCATCTGCTTTTGCATGTAGAGCAACTCTGCCGCTCTCTTGCAAGTCCATCTTGCGCTTCTCGAGTACCCGTCTTGGATGAGGCCGTTGCTCCTACGCCCCCACTTCGATATGTTGCGCAGGGTGTGTAGGTAAGATCTAAGCGAAGATCGTACCAAGTAGAAGATATCTACGGAGATGGTTGCGTTTGTGACAGTATCGAATGGGGGAATAGCCACTGACGTTTCAGGCTCGGTGGATTGGCAGAGGAAGGGAGATGTGTAGTACCTCCGCACCTGGTGGTAGAGGGTGGGAACCTAAAAAACGAGGTAATCAATGATTTACACGCGGTGGTGGGAAAGCATACCACGGTATAAAAAAATATACCAGGTACAGAGTACCTAGGTTCTGGAACCTGCTATATGCATACCACCAGGAATACTGTAAACCCCAGTGAAGGTCCACAATCGACAACTCCTGCGCGTTCCTCGCCCGGAGCAGAGGGAACGTAGTACCCTTTACTTGGAGGCCGAATTCGATCCCCAACCCTTTTATATATGGTATATCCCTGTTCTCGAAAATAGCCTCGAAACAGCCTCTCTCTGCTGCCTCGTGTGGTGCGGGTCAGCTATTACACAGCAGTTGCAGGCAGATACCTCGAGGTAGCAGCAGCACCAGCAGCAACAGCAGCACTCACCCGCGTACGAAACGACCCCCACCAACCCACCTAACCGCACACTAACCCACCGACTAACCCGTCCGCTCATCAAAACATCCCAACCACCATGTGCTACAGCTGCACCGCAATACGTAGAGCAGGAAACAGTTGTGGTCTTTTGCCGGCGAACTGGAACCGTATGTCGTGTTGTTGCGGCTGTCTTGTTGCGTGTGCTTCCTTGCCCCTTGCTGCTGACCCGTCTGTTGTGCGGGGGGTTTCTGATTCTTCGAGGATTAAGTTGCGCTGCGAACTCTGCATGTTGAATCTAGAACCGCTCTTATCCTAATCCACCAGATATTAATGAGTACCATGAGATGGTAGTCGCTGAACCTGCTGAGCCGGTGCGGCGGGACTGGGGGGAGATCTCCCGAGAGTGACCCCCGCCGCGCGTGCCTCGCCCACTGATTGACCGAGGGCGGACGGGGGGGTAACCCTCGGCCAATGGGACTGGGGCTCGGAAAACGCAGGGACAAAAGTTATATATACTTTTCTCCTCGCTTTCTCTTGCTTGAACGCCCCACCTAATGTCGAAATCCGCTAGAGTAATGCACACTTCCACGCCCTGGATATCGCCTCGTTATCGTTTTAGAGCCGTCCATGCCGCTGCTGCAATTCCCACCCACCCCCGCCCCCAACGCCCCCTCCTTCCCCACCACCCGCACCATCGTCTAGACCTAGCACCACGCGAATGCAAACCCCTACATCTATGCGACCTAAAGCCCTCCCCCCCCGCCCCCCGCCCCCCCCCGGCACATTTCCCCCCCCCTCCCCCACAAGAAATATTTATAGTTTCCACGCACAAATTGACCTGCCCCACCCGTCCCCTCCCCCCCCCGCCCCCCCTCCCGCCCCCCCTTTTGATCAAAATCAGGCCCCCACGTCCTTCAAAACTCCGCCCTCCCCTCACCGGTTATTCGACTTACGGTATTCACTTGATAAACTGATGCATTTCCTTCCACAACTGTCAGATTTTGTCCCCATAGAAACGGGTTTTATAGTTTCCGCGCACAGACTGCCTAACATCACCCTGTTGACCCTGATAGCTACACTGTAGTTGCAAGGGGAGTCGCCGACCTATATCCTTAAGGAGGACACACAACCCGTAATACGCGCGATCGGAGTATCACACAGCTTGCAAAGATGAGTTTCGACAAAATATTCGATCTCACAGCTGGAGTGTATTTTCATTATTATAATATATGCCTATTGTATTATAACCACGGAAAAACAGACTTCCCACACAATTTCAAGTGCCTTTTACCTCCAAAAACGAGGGTGCGGTAACTCCTACCGGGGTGAGTAGGAAGTGAAGAAAAGAAAAAAAGAAATTCTCCACCGCCAGAACAAACTATGGTGGCAACGTTCACTGCGAGCGGTCTGGAAATAAATTTCCAAAAGTACGTTGAATTTTTTTTTGCGGCAGCGATACTATGCTCTCACACAGAAAAAAACATACCAGGTAACATTTACATCCCTGTCTCCAGACAAAACGGAGCAACTCTCCGGAAGCCGCGTAAGCAGGCTCTTCTTCCTACGGGCCCCTCGTGCCATGCGCGCACGTCTGAAAAGGGTTTCCATTTAGCTAGTTCTAACGTTTCAACTCTAGTTCAAACTACAGCAGTAGGGGTTCCGCAATAAGGCGGTCTGAGTAAAGCGGTGTCCGGATATAAGGCGGTCATATTGACACACGTACGCAGTGTCCCTCCCGTAGTGTCGAAATACAGCAGTAGGGGTCCCGATATAAGGCGGTCTACGGAAGGCGGGATGCCGATATAAGGCGGTCATATTGGCACACGTACACAGTGTCCCTCCCTTAGTGTCGAAATACAGCAGCAGTGGGGGTCCCGCTATAAGGCGGCCTGAGTAAGGCGGTATCCCGATATAAGGAGGTCAAAATCGCTTGGCGCGACTGGGGAATGGGGAATAGCATTCGTAACCCGGAATGAATAAGGCGGCTTCCCTCAATAAGGCGGTCATATTGCTCTCGCACACCACCGCCTTGCTGGGGGGTGGGGGGGGGTACCCAAGTTGTGCATGGCCGTAGTCGTATGGCATAGATCCTCGCATCCCTACTAGCCGGGACGGGGCACGTCGGGTTTTCACCAACCAGGCAGACAACGCTTGCACCAAGCTCGAAGCTCCGTGAAGTGTTCGGCGAGTAGCATGAAGGGTGAACCGCATCCTTCCAAGAATCGCTCGTAAGACGGACTTCGGCACCTTGTGCCTATTTTCTTGATTATGGATGACAGCGCCAATGAGTTACTTTGTTTCCTGGTGTGACCACTCCAGAGGCAGCAACGAGTATTACCATGTAACTGCCTCGTGGGTGCCTTACCATATTCACACTACGTGATGCGATCATTCCCCTTGTGCGGAGTGAGGGTTCTCCACCCCGCACAGCAGTATGATCTAAAAACTCGATAGCCATCATGGTGACCGCCCAAACTAAAAAAACCGTACCCTGGTTGTCTAGCTCACGCAGTGATTGTCGTGTTTTACAGCATCGTTGGGAACCAACGCCAACCCCAATATAATAATGTTTTACAGCGTCGGTGCCAACCGAGGCCAACTATCATATATATATCTATATATTTTTTTTCTTAAGGGTCATACATATATTTCTTAAGGGAGGCGGGGTATTGTACTCGAACAAAGGTCTCACTCAAAGTTCAACATATTAAAAATGGGTGCAGGCAGTCACTCCTACTGTACTGGAATGAAAAAAAAAAGACCCCCCGCACGAAAAAATAATAACAACACTTTTCCCTCCAAACCCAAAAGAAACACACACCTGTCTGCATACAAGCCGGAGCAGCTCTCGGAGAGCCGCGAACGCAGGGTCTCCATCCTCCAGCGGCCCCCTCGTGCCCCCGACCGCCTGCAGCCACCCGCGTGAGGAGCACGCGTAGGCACACAGGAACGACAGACCCCTACAAGGCAGAAACACGCGAGGGCGTTCCAAAAAAAGAGGCAATGGGAAAAAAGGGGGGGGATAAGGCGTTAGTTTGGTGGTGTGTTTTACAGACGAGAGGGATGGACCAAAAACGGAGGAGGGGGGGGCTGTACTCAGTTTGCGCATGGCCGTAGTCGTATGACCATAGATCCTCGCATCCCTACTCGGCCGGGACAGAGCACGTCGAGTTTTCACTAACCAGATAGAGGAGGGGGGGGGGGGGGGAGGGTTAGTTGATGGGATGTAGGGTGTGTAGGGGGGGGGCGCCACTCGCGTGAGGAGCGCGCGTAGGCATACACGAACGACAGACCCTTGCAGCAGACCAGAAAAGAACCGCAGTGTTGGACGGCTGGTTCGGGCAGGAGACTCACAGATGGGCGTTCCAACAAAAGAGGCAACGACAAAAAGGCGGCGGCGCGGGGGGTGAGGGGGATAATGCCCCAGACAACCGCTGCAGCCACCGGCATGAGAAGCACGCGTAGGTAAACAGGAACGGCAAACCCCGCACGAAATACCACTGCAACAAAACATCACAGCAGTGTTGACTGATCGAGGCACGATAGCAGATGGATAAATACAACAAAATGGCGTACCAACAAAAGAGGGAATTACAAAAAAGGGGGATGAGGGGTCAGTTGGTGGGGTGCAGGGTGAAGGGGGTGGGGGGGGCACCCCAGTGAGTAGCACACGTAGGCACGCAGGAACAACAAACCCTTACAACCCGACATAACAGCATTGTTGGTTGGTTCGTTGGTTCGTTGGTTGGCCGCGGGGCGGGATAACAAACTCCAGCAATCTGCGACGAACCATTTCAAGCAAGCGCACTGCCAGAATAAATACAGAAGTAATTCAAGCATGCGAACTCAGTATTGCCGGCCAACTACTTCGGGATTTGCTTGGGATAACGCTTGTAGTAGTTGACGGGTTAGTAGCTCATGGCGGGCTCGTGCTACGACGGAGGGAGAAATTTTCGTGTGACATGGTTTCTGAATGACAGGGCTCCAAAATCGTCGGAAACAGCCCAATTTTTTGTACATGATTCTCGATGTGTACCCAGGCCATGGGATGTTTAATCCGCGATAAAGCAGGTTTTATTTTATTCATCATCTCTTGGGTTAAGAAGGACATGTCTTAAACTCCGAAAGTGAGGGGCCTCAGAAAAAAAAAGGGGTTCACCTCTATCGCACCACGCGTCGGCGCTCGTACCTGAAAGTTCGCTGAAGGGCGAGAGGACCAAGCCTCCCCTCCGATGTCTTGACGAGCGCTTCAAGGAACTCTAACGCGATGGGAAACCGGTCCTCCGCCACGTGGTCCAGCGAGTCGCACATCGCCTTCGAGGGCAAACGGAAAAACCAAACATACACGCAGAAAAGCGAGGATAGAACGAGTTTAGCCTCAGGATGAGGCCACGCGAGACACGAAACAAACCACACACCGCGCGCAAGAGCAAACAAAAAAAACAACAATTTGATTGAAGCGAGGACGAATAGAGTTACTGTAGATTAGCCTCGGGAGGCGCCAACGCGAGGAACGAAACAAAACCACAGCTGGAATAGAAAACCAAATAGATACCCCCCCCCCCCGCCTCCGCTTGAAGACAAGCGCTGTCTGCCTGGTCGATGAAAACCGGACGTGTTCCGTCTCGGTACGTTCGGGATACGAGGGCCTACGGTCTTTGGATACTACGGTCATGCATGATACTGAGTACCCCCCCCTCCTCCCCCTCCCCCCCCCCCCCCTTCCCCCGGTCTCCCCCTCCCCTTTCACCCCCCTCCCTCCCGTCCTGCCCCTCCCCCCCCCCCACAATCCCCCGCCTCCGTCTCCCACGCACCTCAATCGCGTAGTCAAGGAGTGTTCTCCCCGCACCCCCGCCAAACACGCCTCCCAGACCGGCCCCCGCCCCCACCCTCATATCTCCGTGAAAGAAGGGGGTTTTGCTGACGAGTCGAGTTAGTTCACGCATACAAGACACGGAAGTGGTACCGTGACGGACGTAAACGCCTGCCAGGAGTAGGAAAATTGTGTCGCGTAAACGGAGGGGAACTGGTCGCCCCTCCCCGTCCACTACCGCCTCCCCCTGCTCGCTAGCGCCGTCCTGTGGGCGGGGGCGGGGGAGGTGGGGGGGGGGGAGAAGAGGTGGGAGGGGGGGGAGGGGTGTTAATTGGTGGCGGTAAACGAACTTTGGGCATATAGTAAAAGTAATGACTCGCAATACAGAGTCATCCCACGGCAGGAGTGGAGAAGATTCCAAGAATTTCTGAGCTCCTACACATTAGGAGCTCAATATCTCCCCGAAATATGACCTGGAAGGCAATTCATTCGCTCGCGCAATCCGATCAAAACCCCCACGCACCACCAACAACAACAAAAAAACGAGCCGTAAAAGCATCAGAACAACCGGTAGTTCCTCGCCTGAGCTCAACCGGCAAGGTATACCTTTTTTTGGCTCTAAAAGCGCGACCCCCTTTTTCCTTTTTCTTTTTCTTCATCCCATTTATTTATCATCGCATTACTCTCGCCCTCCCTCCCAGTAGTAACTCATATCCTGGGTCACACACAAAAAACACCCCCCTTCCCCTCCCCCCTCCCCACCACGGAACGTGCCTTTTTCTTTTTTTTCGCGAGCAGAATTAAGCTTCCTTATCGTGGGGTGGCTCTACAAGGCTACATAAGAGCGGTTGAGGTAATGGTGGCAGTAGCAGCAGCACTTGTAGTGCTTTCGATAGTAGGGGTAACTGTATTAGCAGTATGCATTGCCGATAGTAGCAGCAGTAGTAGTGGGCGGAAACAAGGGCTGGACATGCAGACCTAACGAAAACGGCGATAACAACGTCAGAAAATGGTGCAAACAAAAAAGCACGTTCCTACCCCCTCCCCCTCCCTTTCCGCAGTGGCTGTAGAAGTATATTATTAGCATTATAGTAATAGAATAGTGGGCGAAAGAAGGGCAGTGCATGCACAGCTGACGGCAACGACAACGCCACAAAAACAGGAACAACAGAAGCAGCAACAGCAACAGCAGCAGCAGCAGCAGCAGCAACAACAACAACAACAACAACAACAACAACAACAACAACAACAACAACAACAACAACAACAACAACAACAACAACAACAACAACAACAACAACAACGACCACAACAACAACAACAACAACGACCACAACAACAACAACAACAACAAGCCCCCTCTCGCCCTCACCCCCACCGCCCCATACCTCCCGCACCTCATCCGAAACGTTAGGTTCATCCGTGCCCCGACCCAACCCGCCGCTGCTTCGTCGACTCCTGTGGTGGCTACATCGCGTCTCCCATTCGTCTCCCAACACGCCACTCATTGTCGCGCCGGAGGCTTCTAGGACATCGGCATCCTCATCGTGCTCGTTAGAGGGTGACGGTGGGTCGGAAAAGGTCCCCGCGGCTAACCCGGTCGATCCCTGAACATGGTACGGGGAGGGGAGGGGGGGGTGAGACAAACTAGTTGTCGCCACAAACTCGCGAAGCAAGATTTGAAACTACCGTCAGCTTGCGTGCGCGCTGGTGATTGGTCAACGGACGCTTCGGGTTACGAATCGGCCTCCAATATTTGTATGACAAAGGTTTAGTAACATCAGCCGTCCACGCATAGTCAACTAACTGAGGGGGTATTTTGTTATTTTCGGGTCGCCCCCGCAATGAAAGTATCGTAACATCTTGATAGCGGGTAGGGTGACACCCGAGTCGTGCAGGGGATTCCTATACTACCATACCTAGTTCACAGTCACATTCTCTCACTAAATGGGTTCTACTCTCGTCTATGTTGCCATGGGGGGGGGGGGGGGGGGGGGGGGGCTACTTGGACCCAGAGAGGGACAGGAGTTCCAGCATGCAGCAAGAGGGGTCACGGATCAAACAGATCAGATCCCGAATTCTAGATTGGCAAATGTATATGATCTGCATGATCTATATGATCTGCCTGATTTGTATGATCTGACTCCTTTGTATGATCTGTCCGAATCGTACGATCTGTCTGATTGGTATGATCAGCCTGATTTGTACGATCTGCCTGATTTGTATGATTTGCCTGATCTTCCTGATCTTCCTGATTCTCCTGATTTGTATTATATGCCTGATTTGTATGATCTGCATGATTTGTATGATCTGTATGATCTGCATAATCTGCCGTATAACATGTTGCCCGGTGGGAGTCATATGAAAAACGCACGCTCTAGCACATGTGTCCTGGGGTCTAGCCATGTTTGTAGCTTACAAGAGTTAGTTTCGGTGGTCGTGCGGTACTCGCTTGCCGAGAACGGCCGCCGGCTTCCTGTCCCTCAACAAAAATGCCTCCATCAAGAGGAGCTCCCTGCGCCAACAACAGGAATGAAAAACGTAGGGAGTGCGAAGCAACAAACAAAATCAAAGCGCGATGTATACTGGTATATATGATACTCGTGCCTATATGCAATGTATACAGCAGTGCTTAAACCTTAAACCCTCTTTAGCACTACACCAGCGCTTATTGTGGAGCGTTTACTTGATGATTGTATGGGATAGTATTTTCAGTCGTAGTAATAAAATGGCTAAAATAGTAATAGTGATGGATACCGAACGATGGTCGAGTTCGATATGTACGCTTTCCCGTAACTAAGTACGATTTCGACACTTGATGTTTATACATAGAGAAATATGATTCAGTATTGCACTTGAAAAAAAAACCCGTCTGATACGATACGATATATCGAAAGTTCAATACTTCCAACATATCGCAACGTTCGATTCGATATCCAACACATGTACTATCAACCTTATTTAACGAACTACTTTCTCGTGCGTACGAATCCCACGCACCTGTTCGCCGGACGCATCCCTCAGGGAAGACCCCCCGGGGTTTCCCGCCGACATGCCTTGCCCATCAGCGCCTTCCTTCCAAGACGCAGCCGATCTGTTAAGCAACGGTAGCGCGAAAACAGCACGACCAAGAGAACAACACAAGAACGTGAGACACATTGCATAAAAATATTTCAAGTATGTCTGCTGTGAGTTCGACGAATTTAAGGTCAATACTCATTTTGAGTCGCCACTTTGGCGACTCCAGCGGGGATAAAAAAATAAAAAACAAATAGACATTGCATGCATCCGCAACTAGGTTGACAGGAAGGCGGGAGGGGCACCGTGCTCATTTGTTGCTCGCCTTAAGTCATGTGACCATTGACCGTGCATCATCCCTTTCGAGACAGAGCACCGTTCCTACTGCTTCAGAGACACCTCCAACATTTGGGACCCCATCACCTATAACCTCAACCCTCACCAGCGTTCGATACGATATCATACATCGAAACTTCGATATCTCGATAGTACAATACATCGATACGATATCCAACACAATCACATACTACCCGACTAGCCGACCTCCTCCCCCTCCCACCCCCTCCTCTTCCCACCCCTCCTCACCCGTTCGGCGTGGGTCTCGGCGGTCGCGAGGCCCCCTGACCCCCAGCCCCGCCGTCAAAACGCCTTCCAGCAGACCCATCCGCCGTCCCCTTAAGGCCACGCTGCAAAACGTCCCCCATTCCCGCTTCGTCAACGCCTATGCCCAATGAGATCGCCCCAGATTGTGGTCTCTCGCCCGGAGGAAGGGGATCGTGCAGTCCGCTCGCTTTTCTTCCTTCCGGTCTGTGGCAAATTAAATTATATAATATGTATGGGGGAAGGGAGGGGGGGCGGGGGCGGGGGCGGGGGGGAGTGTTGAGAAGGGGGGGAGGGGGCGTTTTTCTCATGTTGGAGTGAAAAACCGCTCGATTTCTTTCCTTTCGGTCTGCAGCAAAAATTCATTCCAGTCTGTGCAACCAAAACTGCTTTACATTTTGTTAAGCGTTCAGAGCGGGCAGGGGTGGGCTGTGCTTAGAGCATGCGTCACAACTCAAGACGATACCGACTGTACACACCACCCACAACACTACCGACGAAGATGCAATCACGTGTAGAACATCCCCAAACGCAAGCTCTCACAACCAGACGCGCTCCTACCTGTACCCCCCCCCCCCCCCCCCCCCTTGCTTCCCACTCCTCCACCGCCCCCTCCCCGCCTTCCCCAATCTTCCATTCCCGCTCTACCTCTCCCCCCCTCCACGCTCCAGACCGCACTCAAGGCACTACCGACGAAAACACCGCACTCACGCGTAGGACACCCCCGAACGCAGCTCTCGCAGCCAGACAAGCTCCTGCTTGTAGGCCAGGAAAATAGGCGCTCCCCCCGAGCCCGAGTTGAGGTCTGCTAGGTGGCCCGAGGGGCTGTTTTCCAGGCGGTTGTAGCCGTGCGGTGGCGCCTCCTTTTTCCGAGGGAAGTACACCTGTGGCCACACCATCGAAACGCGATAGAATACAGCAGGAGTCCCCGAATAAGGCGGTATCCCCATATAAGGCGGTATCCCGACATAAGGCGGTCAAAATCGCTTGGCGCGACTGGGAATAGGGAATTGCATTCATAACCCGGAATGAATTACTGCGATTTCCTCTATAAGGCGGTCGTATTTCTCTCTCACACCACCGCCTTACTGCATCACACCTATTGTAGGTAGATACATGCGAATACGGATGCGTAATAGGCAAAGCACAAGTAGATTCACGAAAAATAACGGTGAATACAAGCGCATACCGCTGGGGGTACTAGGTATATTGTAGTACATGCCTCCTCACCATGACTCGCGAATAAATCCTACCCACTACCAAGATATGGTGGCGTTTTTAATGCGGATGATCCGAAAATAAGCCCTCAGTTACTTGACTACGCGTTGAAGACTGATGTCATACCTAATCAATATGAACAAATGGGTGGGGGGTTGTATTGTATGGGATGGGATGTACGGTCTTTCCCACTTTCTTCTCTACCCCCCCTCCCGTCTCCTACGGTTTTGTGGGAATGCGAGGGTCAATGGTCTTAAGAATACGGCTATGCTTGAAATAAGTACCCCCCCCCCCCCTCCCCCCCCCCCTCCCCACACCTCCAACTCCCTCCCTCCCCACACCTCCAACTCCCTCCCTCCCCCCTCCCCATGTTCACCTGTATATCGGTGATCGGATTGGTGGTGCCTCTCTTGTAGCAGAGAAAGGAACGCTCTCCGTTGGTGCCATGATTGACGTCCACCGGCTGGCCTCTTCGACGAACCTTAAGACGCGAGTATAATGATTTTAATTGGCCAAAAAAAAGCGAGAAATTACTTAGACTGGCCGTCGCCGATGTCGTGAGTAACCGTTACATACAGCGTAACGGTGTGCGAACAGTAACACCGCAACGACCGTTACACCGTATTTCTCGTGTGCTAGGGTGCTAACACTATAGTAGGCCCCACAAGGGGATACACTACATGAGCAGTACACTACATGAGCAGCAAGATTGCAAGACATACTGACGAGGGGGTCCTACAGCAGACTTGAATAAACCAACGCTGCCGTGGCAGGCACGCAAGGGATGACCCTACGCTGGCCACCTGATCGATCGATGGTGGGGGAGACAGGTCTTCCAAGCGGAAGGTCACCGGTTTTATGGCTGGAAAAGACATGGCGCAAGACACGGGAAACAAGACACAACGCGCAACGCAAAAGCCACCAGAAACAACACAACGCATCCCACACCTAAAATACCACACACATGATACAGCACCCGACATCCAACATCCAACACACAACGCACAAAAAACGAAACACAGCACACAACACACAACACACAACACACAACGCAACAACACACAACACAACACAACACACAACACAACACACAACACAACACAACACACTAAACACAACCCACTAAACACACAACAGAAAATGCGATAAAACACACAAAAGGTATCAGTCCGCAGCATGAAAATGAACCGAAACCACCCTCGGCAAAACCATCCTGTTGACCCTGGCAACGTCCACGGGAGCCATACATACTCAAAGAACAATACCTCTTATCTGTAAAAACGCGCGACCGGAGTATCACGCCGCTTGCAAACATGAGTATCGACCCTTACATTGATCGAACTCTCGACACCTGCTACGATAGAGGAATTTCACTTTTCGTCTGAAATGGTTTTCTAAATGACGGGGTTTCTTAACTCAAAATCGTCGGAAATACGAAAAAAAATCCCCCCCCCTCCATGATTCTCGTCGTGTACCTCGTAGGCCATGGGATTTTTCATGCGGTACATAGCAGTTCTTTTTTCTCTCTCCAAATCAGTTTTCGGGGGAGGTCTTGAAGCTCCCAAATCGAGGACACCTCACAAAAAAAGCGGTGCACCTGTATCGTAGCACGCGTCTGTCACAGCTGGCGTATTTGAAACAATGCTACAAAATACACACGACCGAACCCTGCCACCATAGAGGTACGTAGCACTTTTCGCAAAAACCGCCTTCTAAAAAATGGTGCGACTCGGTCGTAACCGAAAGAACCATCGTTGTTGTTTTTTTTTGCGATAAGGTTCGTTGAGCACCTAGGCCATAGGACTTTTGTTCGTCGGGGAACACTTTTCATGCTTTTCCAAAAATGTCAATTTTTGGGCGCGGGATCAGAACAAATATAACGCTCCTCGACCATGGCCTCCGTCAACCACAAAACAGACGGCAGCATATAACACAGTCAACACCCAGCACCCAGCACGCGAGACCCAACACACCACAAAATACACCCAACACACCTTCTGAAAGAGGGGGGGGACCGTTTCCCCCCTATCCGGAAATATTAACGCCAGCGCCACCACAGCGGAAACCCCCGCCATCCTACCCCCATAAATGCCTCCAGCAACAGACGCCTCTGCTCGTCCGGCTTCCGCAAGTAGGCTGGGCTCGCGCTTAACCTAAACATCGAAATGCGATAGTCGCGGGGGCGACGGGAAACACGCAAGTGAGGGTGAGGGCAAGGGAGTGAGGGGTGGAGATAAAGGGCCGGGGGGGGAAAGAGGCGTGGTGGAAATGGGGCGGAGGGGGGGGAGGAGGCGCGGTGGAAATTGTGGCGGAGGGGGGGCCGTTGGCGTGGTGGGGAGAGGGGAGGTGGGGGACTGGGGGTGTTACGGCAGGGGGGGGGGGAGGGAGCAATTGTGGTGGTGGTGGTGGAGGTGGGAGCATGGGTTTACATCCGACACGGAACTCCCCCACGAAGAGTGCATACAGTAGCAGGCAACCGCAGCTTGACGCAAGTCATGCCTAACCGCAACGACAACAGCAAACGACACACAGGCTTCTGGCTATCACCGGTTCACTCTTGATCGAGTTTGTTTTCCCGTATAGCGCCCTACGGCAGGCTTCGGGCGAAGACGCGCGACGATGCCCTGCACCTCCGCTTTCTGCCTACCCCGCGTCAACCGTCCCCCCCCCCCCTACCTCCCCTTTACTCCCGCTCCCCCCGTTCTGCCTCCATCCCAACGACGACAAACCCAAAAACACAAGAAATCCACGGAAGACATGGCACTTCCCCCCCTCACCTCTCCACCCCCCCCGCCGCCCCCCCCCCTAACCTCAGCCCTTCTTTCTCACCGCAAGATAAACATACTGCCCCATAGCACCGGTGTTAAGATCCGCCCGCTTCCCGCCGGATGACCTCATGATCTTGGAGTACCCTTCGGGCACAACCTCCGACCCGTGCACAACGATTACGTCCACGATGCTGCTGCTCGGCGCACCCCCCGCGCCCCCGGCTCCTTCTCCAACTGCCGCCATCCCCCCAGGAGGCGCCGCCGCCGCCGCCGCTCCTCCGCCTCCTCCCCCCATACTTCCACCGCCCAATCTCACGGTTCCAGACCCCCCCGCCTGCGGGAACATGTTTACGCTCAAGGCAGGCTGGGAACCCGCCCTAGCTCGACCACCTCCACCCCCCCCACCCCCCCCAATACCACCGCCACCCCCCCCGACACTGCCTCCTCGAGTTCTCGCTCCTGGAAGAGTTCCGTCGGTGGTGGAATAACTCGTTGAGTTTAGAGCCGGTCCTGGGATCGGTGCTGGCACTGTCCATCCCGGGAAAAATGACCCTGCGGTAGAGTTAGGCATGCCCGCGGCAACCCCACCCCCCGACGCCCCCGAGCCGGGGGGGGCTACGGACGACGAGGAGGAGGAGGCGGTAGCGAAAGAGTTGCCGCCGGCGGTACTTGCAGCGGCGGCGGCGGCTGCTGCAGCGGTAGCGCCAGTAGCAGTTGCCGCAAACGCCCCCCCCCCACCGCTACCACTACCACTAGCGGCGGCAGCGGCAGCAGCGGCGGCAATGGAGGACGAGGAGGAGGAGCCCGTTGACAACGGCTGATGCGCACCGCCGCCTGCCGATGAGCCCGAGCCAAGGCCGGAAGCGATCGTGGCAGCGAGCCCGGAACTAGCGGTCGCGTCTCCTTTGTGATGTCGGCTCGAGTGCTGTTGGTGACACGGTGGGGGGAAGGGGAGAGCGGGGCGGGCGGCGGGGCAACAAGGAAAAAAAACACAGTGAGGAACATCGACGGGGAAGCGAGAAGGGGGGAGGGTTGGAAGGTAAATCCAGAAAACAAAAACGGACAATGTTTTAACCAAGCACTGTACAGGAAACCCAAGTCTTTAAACAAGTTCGTTTCCGAAATGGGGGAGAGATAATGCCCTCTCCCCCCACCCTCTTCTGCGTGCCCCACCTCCCCCGCCCAGTCCGTCCTCGTGCCTCACCTTGAGCGACGCAAACCGTTTCATCATCCCGCCTGCGCCACCGCCACCCCCCCCACCCCCGCCACCCCCACCACCCCTTCCCTTCTGGGAAACCTCGTCCATGCCTGCCGCCATCGACACCGATCGGGTCACAGGGGTACCAGGCGAACTATTGTCTGTGGCATCCACCATATAAGAGGAACTTCGTTCCTCGCCAGTAGCCTGTCTTCTTCGCGGTGACAAGCCCAACCGGAGACCTCGGGCACCGCGGTCGGAAGACAACGGCTACAGAGTAAATGGGTAAGGAGGCGTAGTCCAGCAGGGGGGGTGGCGGGTGGAGACGGAGCGGTACGAGGGGGAAGATGGGGCGTAGCAGGGAGGGTAGGGAGGGTAGCGTAGCAGCGGGGGGGGGGGGGGGCAGGTCAGGGTTTCCAGAACGTAAACGCAGTGGCTCGGCAGCAGCGGCAGTCGCGGCACAGCGGCAGCTGCGCAGCGCCCAGTGACTCGGCGGTAAGACCATTCTATCCGTGGAGTTGGACCGATGAGGTCGCCGGGACGGTAACTCGTCGGCGCTTCGTCTCGTCATAATACGCTCAAGAGGCTACCAGGCAACGAGGAATCCAATCCAACCCCTGTGCCAACAACGTTGCAACAAATAACACCAGCTACTCGCCGCGCAAGAGACACCAACAGCGCAACAAGCGCCAACGCCCACACCGACATCAAAACAATAATGCCAACAGCCACACCAGTAACGGCTCCAAGACTGCGCCACCAATGCGCACCAACACACCCATGACACCATCGATCCGAGCACCGCTACACGCCAACACCAACACCAACACTCATCAACCAACCCTCATAAACACCAACGCCAACACACACCCACGACAAAATTGCCGTAAGCACCAACACCAGAAACAATACCGAGCACAACACCATTACCAACACCACTACAGACCAACGTCAACGCCAACACCAACGCCAACAAAACATAAAAACCTACACAACACACTAATCAACAACGAAACACCAACACCAACACCGCCATCAATAGCAGCATGAATACACCAACACTGCCAACAACACAACGAATCGACGAACCAACTCATCCTCTCTACTCTATTGCTCGGGTTGGTTGATCCAGACCGGAACAACAAATACAAGCTGACGATTAATATTGACACTAAAAACAAAAAAAAAACTTGAGAATAAAACAACTAAAAACAAAAACCCAAAAACGAAAAAACAAGGTCAAAATTACAAAAAATAAAAAAAACGGAAGGAAAAAGCTTAAAAAGTACAACACAACAAATAGAAATGTCTCACCGACACTTGGGAGGGAGGTGAGCGACGTTGGAGCGCAGACCCCGCGGCTCGCCCGAGCAAAGAGCTGCCATTGCTATTCATCTCCCCCCCCGCCACCGGTCCCCCCCCCGCCCCGGCCTCGTGGCCCGACCCTACGGCGCCCTCCCCCGAGGTAGCGCCAAAATGGCTCAAGACGCCGCCGCCTGTGATGACCCTTCCTCTCCACTCGTCTGAGCGAGCGGACAAGATGTCCGGCTGGAAGGCGCAGAAAAAACAAAACAGAATAAAATAGGGAGTTCATTATGTAAAATGGCGACATGAAGTGAGGGTTGGGGGAGTGGCTTCTAGCGTGTTTTACGAGCGTTTGCAAACAGCGAGCAAATACAAGATACAACCATCCTCCCAATTGGTAGGAGCGAGCGGACAGGATGTCCGGCTGCGAGGGAGATGCGCCGCACAAGAGCAGAACAAAACGGGGGGTGGTCGTGTCATCACCGGGGTTTCATCGGGTAATATGGCTCGATGGAGGGCAAGGGGCGGGGGGGGGGGGCAAGTTTCCCGAGCGCTTCATGAATATTGTCACGCGCGGTTGAAAACAGCGGACAAGCGCAATACAATCTCCTCTCTACCCCGACAGGATGTCCGGTGGCGATTTCACCACGGGGCTTCCATCGGGAAAACTGAGGAGGAGGGGGGTTGGGGGGGGGGGGGGGGCGTACTATTTTGTTGCTTGCCTTAGTCATTTGACCATTGACCACGCATCCCTTTCGAGACGGAGCACCGTTCCTACTCCTAATAGAGACACCTCCAACATTTGGGCGCTCATTACGCTTCTTCCATGTATGACATAGGAACTGTTAGCCTATCCTATCCCCGTCCTGTTTCGCCGTGGGGTGGGGGGGGTGGGAAAAAAACAATGTTGACAACGACCACGACTCTCATCTTGTTCCTCTCACCGAGTCAATTCCGAGGCCCGCCAGCTTTGCCCCGTCCAAACGCGACGTTCCCGCGGGAACATCGCCGGGTCCGTCCGTGAGGCTTTCGCCGGAGGCCGAGGGGATGCAGGCCGTCATGTCCGTGGGCAGAATGTCCTGCGCGAGAAAAGTGATGAATCGTAGGGGCGGCAGGGGGGGGAGTGGTGGCGGGTTACAGGGGGGGGGTGGGGGGAGTTAGCGGGTTGTGCCGGGGACAGGGGGGGGGGGGAAAGCACAACAAAAACAACAACAACAACTACAAACCAAAAAAATTCAAGGCTAGCAGAGGTTGTATTGTACTCTACCGCGTATTCACTGAAAGACACTGGGCGGGGACGCCGACGAACCCGACCCGCACCAATAACGCACCTTGGCCAATGCGTGTAACTCCCGGTTGAACGCCCCGGATGTACTGGAAAGCACCCCCCATAAGCTCCTATCCGCTTCGTCTTCCCTGCGCGATCCCTGGGACCACAGCCTGTCATTCCTGCCATCTGGAGACGAACCCTGCTTCGATGGCGACAGTACGGAAAGCAAAGGTTCGTGGTGGAGTTGGTGTTGGTGTGGGTAGTGGAGGTGGTTGGGGTGTTAATAGTGATGGCGGGGTTGGCAATGGTGTTGATACTGGTGAAACGGTAAACAACGGTCCGTGGTGGTGTTGGCGTTGGCGTTGGTGATGGTGTTGGTGTCAGTTGGTCGTGGTGCTGTTGGTGGCATCGGTGGTTGTGGTGGCGCGTGGGTGGGGGGGCGATGAGGGTGGTGGTGGTGATGGTGGTGGTGGTGGTGGTGGTGGTGGTGGTGGTGGTGGTGGTGGTGGTGTGTGGTGGTGGTGGCGAGTGTTGGTGATGGTAGTTGTTGCGGTGGGGGTGGGGGTGTTCGTGTAGTGGCGTTGGTGTTGGTGTTGGCGGTGATGGTGGAAGTCGTGTTGGTGGCGTCGGTGATTGGTGGTAGCGGTGGTAGTGGTGGCGGTGGTTGTGGTGGTGGTGGTGGAGGTGTTGGTGGTGTTGGTTGTGTTGGTGTTGGTGGCGTTATGGAGGCTGTTATAGTGGTAGGGGTGGCGGTGATGGGGTTGGTATTATTGTTGTTGGTAGTGGTGTTGGGAGTGGTGGTGTTGTTGCCATGCTGATATGGGATTTGGTGACGACATCGGCAAGTCGGTGTGTGTTGTTGATGTTCATTCTTCCGGCGCTGTATGTTAGGATTGTCGGTATTGGTGTTGGTAATGTAGGTGGTAGCGTCAATGTCGGCGGTGTTGGCGCTTCGGTGTTGGTGCACTATAATTTCTTCGTGACCCCTACCACGTACTATAAAAGCAGACTCTTCGTCTGCTTTAGCTCGTGTCGTGGAACGGATCAAGTGGGCATGCAGATGTTAACCCTTTCGGGACCTGGACATACAGAAAAATAAACATGAAGCAACATAGTACCTCCGTGTCGTGCAATTGCGCGGTGCTATACATCGATGATTTCATGTTGTCCTACATATACCGCGCGTACCAACAACAAAAGTATGCCATGATCGTTATGCGTACCAATTTTATAAAATGAAATGATATTTTGAACCAATCAAAACCACATTGAAACACAGCTCCTTACCACGACCTCATGATTCGACAGGTTGGAAACAAACAGTAGATTTCCCTCGTGTGTTGGAAATTGAGAATCACGACTATAAATTCGTTATCGAAACCACGACTACGGGGCGTTTAGAAGCCATCCCCGGGTTTCAGGCCTTGTGTTTTGTCTTTGGGTTGGGGTTAGGGACGGGGAAGGTTGGGGTTATGATGGTATTTGTTCCTGTCGATCGTGGACGGCTCCTAAACGCCCCCGTAGTTGTGCATCTAAATCACGCCTACGTGGTCGTAGATATCAGTTCCATCGTATGTACATCATCGATTAATAGACGATTTGGTCGCTTGGTGTCAACGATGGCGTCGTTGTGTAACCGCCGTTTGTTTCCGTCACATCTTCGCACTGAACTCCCAAAAGAGAGCTAGATTTATCTGTACGACTGCACAATAATTGTTACGGGTATACAGAAAATCTGAAAGTTCTTCAAATTACCCCGGGTGGCAAAACACTTTTTCGAAAATGTTTTCTCGAACTTTCATTTTCAAACTTGTACAATAGCTGGTACCCCTCTGGTACAATATTTTACCGGGTACTGGTACCATGCATCACTACCTATCGGAAACGGCAACTAAAATTCCCGCGCGAAGACAAAAATATTCGTTCTCCTCGGTAATCCTCAAATCTTCGCGTCCAAAACCTCGAAATTTCGGCAAATCGTTTTGTTTGCCAAGTGCAACATAACAGGATCGTCGGAAAAACAGCCTCGGCTAAAAGAAAGAAAAAAACATGACGAAACTAAGAAAGCAGCTTGGAGGGAAAACAAAGGAAAGGCCCCTAAAAAGCACTTTGCGGCTGGCTGTTGTTCTCACACTGGTTCAACATCCAGCCATACGACACGTCGTCACAAGACAGTTCAGTTTAGACAGTTGCGTTTAAACGGGAAAGGCAAATCAGGTCGCTCCCAACAAAAACGCAGCAGCAGTGGATCTGCAACTGAGCAGCAAAACCAATCCATCTATAAATATAATATCGACATCTCAAACTTGTACGAACTACATGATACAAGTGGAGCTGTAGCTGTACTTGAACTGCAGGTTATACCAAGTAATGCAGCAACGATACTGACACGTGCTTCGATAGAGGCAGCAGTTTTCGTCTGAAATGGTTTTTGAATGACGGGGCTCCTTAACCCAAAATCGTCCAAATTTGGCCATTTCACTTATTTTTTGTTGCATACCCAGGACATGAGGCTTCTCATCCGGTAGCAGTTTTTTTTTTTTTCTCCGAGTCGGTTTTTGGAGAGGTCTTAAGCTTCTAAAATGAGAAAACCCAGAAAAAACGTGGTGCACTTCTATCGTAGCACGTGCCTACTGCGACCCTCCCATGACCCACCCCTTTCGGATTCAGGTACATATAAAAACACCAACACTAGAAAATCGGTTTTGCCAACCGTCTAGTCCAATACGAGCGCGGAGCAGTGCGAGTTCTCTCGTACACCTTCTTCAAACACGGCTCAGACACAGTACCTGTTACCGCCTCCAGAAGGAGCACAGAAACGAAAAAAATCGACTCGACTGACGATAAGGAGTGCCAGAAGAGTCCAGTCGAAAGAAAGTCCAGTCCGAAAAGGCCCTGTTCGACTCACGGATCCGACCGTATAAGAATTGGCCTATGGCCAACACGGCACTACAGTAGACGGACAGTAAGACCACGCCTTTCATCTCTTTATCGCCGTGCACACGTCAGGCCGGCAGGGCAATAAGGCCAACAGGCCGCTAAAGCGATGATAACACCGCGCTTATCATAACTGCTACCGATAAGAACGCCCAAGGCCGACATGCCTATAAGGCCAACAGGGTGTAGGTCACGCCAGCAGGGTGGTACGCAGACATGTCGGGTGACGGTCTAGTTTTGTCCCGCCAAGGCCTCGTTACACGTAAATACTGTTTTTAGCATGGAGCGGTCCTCGACGGTTGTCTCTTTAGACGTAATATACTGATTTTAGTATAAAGCGGTCCTCGACGGTTGTCCGTCAAAAGTCAAGAGTGCCGTCAGCCGACATCTTTGCTGGTAAGGCCAACGGGATACTATTAATAGACGGATGATAAGACCACATTTCCACGTTTGTATCAATATGCCAACAGGGATATAATGCTAACAGGGCACTGCACGAACTAGAGACGACTACTAAGATCAAATTTCTCATTAATTATATCGGTCTGCATGCGTCAGGCCAACATGGTTCTAATGTCAACATGATTCTAAGGTATAAGGCCAACATGTACCATGTACCTCTCCGTCAGGAGTGCGTGGGTTGTGGAGGCGGCGTGGATTCAGGCGTGGGGGAAGGGTAACGCTTAGTTTGAACACTACGCCGACGAAAACGGCGCCACGCCCAGACTCGTCTACTGCCCCAGTGGCACGAGAGAGAGAACAGCCACGCCAACGTTGGAGTAGAAGAGAGAGATGGCAATGGAGTTACCACGGTGGCTGCCGGTGGAGAAAATTCGGATTGGCAGCTCAGCACAAGTATGTGACTGCACGCCAAGCGCAAACGATAGACTTGCTTGACGCTGGTTCCTCAGACATGCAAAACGTTGCACCGAGGTCCGAGGGGGGGTCGCCCGGGGACTTCGCCTACTGCCTCACCAGCGTGAAGAAAGTCGATCGTTTACGGTTGGCGTGCAGTCACGTACTACTGCTGGGCTGCTTTCCCAAATATCCTACGCCAGCAGCCACCGTGGTAACTCCCTAGCCAACTCTCCGCCCACTCTCTTCTACTCCAGCATTCGCGTGGAAGTCCTCTCTCTCTTGCGCCACTGGGGCAATGGACGAGTCCTCTGCACGGCCAACATGGGACTATCATGGATGGATGATAAGACCACACTTATCGCCTCATTTATTGCTATGCCAGGGTCAGGCTAGCAGGGTGATAAGGTCAAGAGCAATAAATGGACGCAAATGTAATACAACACTTGTCATCTCTTGCATCGATATGCATTGTGTCAGGGCAACAGGATGATAAGGCCAGGACACAATCATAGATGCATGATACGGCCATGCATATTATCTTTTGCATTGCTATGCCCGGGTCAGGCCAATACGGCGGTACCAAAAACAACGGGAGCCGGGCCAGGTCAACAGGGTTACAAATCCGTTGGCTTTCAAGTAAAGCTGTTGGCCTTAAATACCGTTGGCGTGACCGAGGCATACCGACTCAAGAGCTGAGAGGTGTGGCTTTATCGTCCGCCTAGTGCCCTATAGCCATTCACACGAGAGTAACCCTGTTGTCCTGACCATGGCCCTGTCGGTATTACAACTCAACAATTTTATCGCTGTGCCTTGTGCCAGGTCCAACAGAGGCTTTTAAGGCCCAACAAGACCTGGAACAGGGTAACAGGGTAACAAGTTATAAGGCCAAGAGGGCACTACTATAGACGGATGGTTAAGACCACACTCCTTATCTCTTTTACCGCTATGCCTGGGGCAGGCCAACAGGGATGTTCAAGGGCAAGGGGTAACTACGCCAACAGCGCTATAGCGTCAACATGGCACTCCAGGGTACATGGATGGTAAGACCGTACGTCTTATCTCTGGTGTCGCTGTGTCCCGGTCAGGCCATATCAACAGGGGTATTTAAGGCTAACGGGGCGGGATCAGGCCAAAAGAGGAGTAGACGGATAATAAGACAACACTTTCTCATCTCTTAACGCCATGCTTTGGTCAGGACAACAGGGGTAGTAAAAGCGGCGGTAGCAGTGTTTGAGGTAGTAAGATGAACGTCGATAGTATAACAGTAGAATCAAAAGTAGTATAATTAGTAGAGTTCTAGTATCATAGTGGTAGTGGCAGTAGTAGTAGTAGTAGTAATAGTAGTAGCAGTAGTAGTAGCAGTAGTAGTAGCAGTAGCAGTAGCAGTAGCAGTAGTAGTAGTAGTAGTAGTAGTAGTAGTAGTAGTAGTAGTAGGAACAACATTAAGAGTAGCACAATTAGCAGTATGATCGAATTAATAGCGGTACGCACGACGTCGTAAAAATATACCAGGTATATTTAAAAAATGACAAAGTACACTTTAGCTGTGAGATCGACCAAAAAGGATACCTATGATATGAAGAAATGGTATGATATAAAAAGAAACAGGTACGAAGGAGGCACCTTACGTGCATACAGATTAACCCCTACCAGTACCTCGGTAGACCACAAGAGTAGTCAGTAGCTCTTCGTTCCTATACTGCCCGATAAAAGTTGTGGTACATGGCAACGTCCAAACTACAGCAGCAGCAGCAGCAGCAGCAGCAAGTGTGCTGCAGCAAGTGTGCGCTTTGTGCCGATGTGTTTTTGTTTTCACGTGACCACCGTTATCCTCCACCAACGAGCAGTGGTATAATATGAATTACCAGAAAATATTGTAAAGTGTACCCTCCGGTATAATATTATAGTTTCACGCCGGGCGTAGGGCTAGCTACTTGCTATTGCTCCCGACCGTTGAGAGTGAACAAGAACAACTCCACCTGGAACCAAAACGGTACGTACTACCTATACATGAAAACCAGGACCCAGTGAAAGGAAGCAACTCCACACGGTACCTACTTTCTGGACCCAAAGATAGCCGCAACCAAACAAAAGAAGGCAAGTTTGGTAGGTCCAATCAAGTGCAAGCGTGGGCGCGCAGCAGTACAGGCGCGAGTATACCATTAACACTTTTGGGACTCGAGGGAAAACAGGGCGAAAAAAACGACCCACCCAAGCAGGCCTAAACCCCAACCCTAACCCTGACCCCAACCCCCGACCCATCTGTATGGAATCTGTTCGGAAAAATCTGTCAAAAAAAAATTCCGAAAAAAAATGTCATACCACCAAAATATTCATACCAGATGTCAGGGGAGCACACAAATAATAGAAAACGGAGCCACTCCTAAAAAGGCGAAAACGAAAAAAAAAACGGAGCGCTGCGATTTCTGTGCGAATCCAGGAAAGACGTTTTTTTTTACGAACTGTTTTTCACTTGGTTTTAGAACCCCCCCCCCCCGGTCTGGTTCCTTAAAAAAATGTTTGATTTTTCATTGGTATTTAGTACTCCCCTGCAGATGTACGTGTTTTTTGCCGGCCATTTCCACACTAAAATAAATACCATTCGTACGCGTTACGGACTCCGCTTACTAAAAAATTATTATTATTATTATTATTATCATTATTATTATTATTATTATTATTATTATTATTATTATTATTATTATTATTATTATTATTATTATTATTATTATTATTATTATTATTATTATTATTATTATTATTATTATTATTATTATTATTATTATTATTATTATTATTATTATTATTATTATTATTATTATTATTATTATTATTATTATTATTATTATTATTTCGTTTTGCACACTTCCACTTTCCAGCTTCTGGACAAGCCATGATCACAGGTGTCGTCCCTTCTCGCCCCCGGTTCATGCCTTTATCGCGCATAGGGTTCAGCAATCCCACTGCTCGTCGATTTTTCATCGAGTACTGCCAACTCACGCTGTCGCGCTTTCCGCAAGTCAATTTGTGCACAGGAAAAAGTCCCTACCAATTTATACGAGTATGGACTCGGGGGGACTCGAACTCACGAAACTGACCTATACCAGGCTCGAGGATAACCTGATGCGCCACCGGGGCGACCGGTGTACATAAGATAGCCGGTCGCCCCGGAGGTCTAGTGGCTACCCTCGAATACTATTATTCGTTGGTCCTGAGTTAGATTCCCACCGTGGTGATATTCTGAATGTATTTGCAAAAATGCAAACGAAAGGATCAACTGCTGAGAGCGCCTAGCAGCGTGGGTGCGCACAATTCGACGCGCGTCGACGAGGGAAAAAAATGCTGAATTATTCTCGCGATGAAAAATGAAGGCACGCACAGTCAGGAGTTGGTGAGGAGGGGGAAGGAGGGCTCGCTATGTGACCCCGGATCTGAGTTACTACTGGGAGGGAGCGCGAGAGTAGTGCGAGGACAATAAATGGGATGGAAAAAAAAAACAAGTAAGCGTGGACCCCTATTTAGTAAACTACTATTAATAGCAGTTTACCGTATACCTGGTACCAGGTCCCAACCCGACCCGAAGCCTAAGCCTTAACTTTTTTTTTTTTAATCCTCCGACGGATGGGGGGAAAACAAAAAGCTTGAACCCTTTGGGGCGTCAGAGGGAAAAAGTTGACGATGAAAACTGACGATTGCAGCATCCTCACACGAAGCCACCCGGGCTGCTAGCAGTTTAGCTGACGACGATTCACTGTCCAAATATAATGCAAGTTATCTGCCATACACGAGTAGCATATCTTGCACGGCTGCCGTGTGCTGCATGCCCGCACCATGATACGAACGCCAAGGGTTAGGGTTAAGCTGACCACACTTCCACGTATTTTCTTAGGCGTCGCGTTTTCTCAGGCGTCGCGTGTCAATATAACTCAATTGCATAATCGCAATCCAGCGCTACCCCACCTAGTCCGAAAATCATACGAGGTGGGATCAGGGTGTGTACATAACATACTACGTTTTGGGTAGGGGTGCCTTCTTATATGCGCCCTCAAGAGTGAAAATATTTTTTCTGGCGTACTGCTGACACTAAATGACGATTGCAGTATCAGCCGTAGGATGCTTCCGAACTGCCACGAAAGGATCTGTACAGCACGCGCGCAAGCTGCTTGGGCATGCTTGTGCTGCTGCACACTCTCTCTCCCTAGGCGGCTGGTGTGATCGCCCACGCCGCGCTTTACGTCGCTCTTGCCTAGCCAGACCCCACAACGGCTTACTGTTTGTTTTTTCCTCATCCCGTCTATTATACTTTGCACGTGTTCGTCCTTTTTCTCCCTATTAATAGAACTAGATCAGACCCAGGGTAACCAAGCATGCCCTTCTCGCCCCTCCCCGCTATGGTACGTGCCTTCACTTTTATCGCGAGGAGACTGCAGCCCTTTTCTCTTTTCTTCTCTCGTCGACTCGCGTCGAACTGAAACGGAGTGTCATGTTGCGCCCGTGTGGTATAGCGCCGAGATTGCGGTCCAGATTTTCAAGTTGTCACCCCTCGAAAAAGCAATCGTCACCTTTTGTCGTCATTCCCCCCACAACAGGCGACCACACCGACAAAAGCACCAATAGCAAAATAACGAATAACGAATAAAAACACAATCGTACTCGTCAAGAAATATTACTGTTGCAGAAACTGCAGCTACATATTAGGTAAAAAATAACAGCGCAATGCATGTACTGCTGAGGTATATATACATACATCCTTCCAAGTATACTCGTATAAAAATGAAAAAGCACAATGCGCCAACCACACAACGCAGCTAACGCTACATAAAGACCGAAAATGCTTCCAAGCGTCACACATTTTTTCTTGTTTTTCCCTTTTCGTTGCATATAGTCCGGTGTGTTTGCTTGCATCTTTTTTTCTTTTTTTGCCCGCGTGTTCATTGCATGGCCATATCAGGGCATTGTTTATGGTACCCCGATCCAGGTCACACATGTTCCTGACATTCGTTTCGCCGCCTACAGATCAAGATGCCGACGCAACACTTCCAAACAGTGTGTATGGTGAAAAATGAGTAGATGCAGAAGCTAACAGCAATGTTCAATATATTCGTTGGCATTTTTCAGAGGGGTTGTTGATGACTTCGAACAGCCGAAACGCACACAAACGCGCCGCAGCGCCACAACACGCCACAGACCATGGCGATCGAGGTGCGCGAGGGTCAAGCGGCAGCTGCTCGGCAAATGGCCCAGGGGGCTGCCACATCTTCGCCGATTACTGCTGTTCTGTGCGTGCGTGTGCGCGGGGGCAAACTTGCGGCCTAACCTCGAGACAACATCTGAAGAAGAAATACATTGTCTCAATCTCAGGCTGAGATCGGGACGAAACACCCGTTTTCGGTGGATTTTCCGATCTTGGAAACTATCAGAACCAACATTTGTCTCCACATGCAGTGTACACAGATCTTACCATGTGCGAATCTGGTGTACATCAAGATCTATGGCCTACATCGGGGTACCATAAACAGTGGCCTCACCCCGCTCTATTTGAGAGGTGTATCTCAATCTCACGGTCTGTGACCACAGAGTTCCGCTCTCTAGTAGGAGGCATCGGCTCGGACACTGGTTGCGCTGGATGTAGATGGTTGGAAATATCAGTGTAATGTGAAGAACACACACATCAAAGTCACAAATAACTACACTTCCCACGCACAGCAGTAGCACTTGTTACTGCCGCTGCTGCTGCTGTGCAGTAAGTACCACGCACAAGGTTCCCCTTCTGATGAAGGGTGACGCGAGGCTGCTGAGTTCGCACGGCCGTGTTTTCGCCCGCATCGTTACGTACTGCGCAGGAGAGGGTCAGATTTTCAACCTTCCGGCACGAAGGTTTTGCGACCACAAATATTAGAAGACGTGGTCTAAAGTGGTTTGATCAATAATGTTTGTAGCGTCAGTGCGCAACAGTACGGCTGCGGGGAGAAGTAGCCAGGGGTGGCAGCCATGGGAGATTTTCAAAAATCGATACTTGGTACTTGATAATTACCAGGTATCGTAATAATTACCTGGTACGCGTGTGAATGATATCGCGTCCTCTCCTGCAAAATTAACCAATTACCAACGACCCCAAACAATTAAATAATTACATTACATTACCTTACATCACCCCCCTATTCAATGACGTTTTGTCTTATTCGTATAGTACCTAGGGTTAGTATCAACAGTATCATGCTGTTCATGTGTCTTAAGCCTGGCACAACTCTTGGGATTGTAAATCAGACCCTACATTCATTCTTTCCACCAACCCACAGCCAAAGCGAGCGAGCCTCGTGTGGTATGCTGTATTCGTCGTCTTATTTTCGTCAGCGTTACCCTGAGCCTCGTGTGGTATGCTGCAATCGTCGTTCTATTTCGTCAGAGTTCCCCTCGATACTGTAATCAAGTCAAAATGGAGACAACGCTCCAATTTTGTACAGCGCTTCAAAATGTCGATTTCAGTTATCCAAAATTCTCCAAGTACCATTCTTGCTTCGTTTCATACTCCAGCCGTGTGTTATTTTTCCCTACACAGCAGTCTCAGCGAAGCAGGTAGCAGCACGTTTTCAGCAGCGCACCGCAACGAAGCAGCTCAGGCAGCAATAAAAATACAGCAGCAGCAGCAACAGCAGTGCAGCAGCGGCATCACATCATCGAAAAAAAACAGCCGACCAATGAGGGCCCGGCGGCGGGTCGAGATGCTCGGAATGCGTTTGCGTAATGCATGTTGTATGTATGATGCATGATGCATCATACATGACGGATGCCTTCATCCGGACAGTCGGAAAAATAATAAAACCGTTGAAAAACCGGTTCAAACGAGAAAATAACACGGCAACATCCTTCACTTCTTTCGTTGTCATTAAGCCTACCGGCAGGATTATGAGTGTCATGCGGTACAATGGATACCTCGATTTAAGAGCGCCCAGAATAAGGATAAGAGCGTTCGGGACGTAACAACGGCCAAATCGGTATGTTCCGCCTATACTAAAAGCAATATATTTCCCACCACAGATAAGAGCAATGTCTTGTTAACCCCTTTACAACTGGAAACCCGTTTTTGGGGACAAAATTGCTTGGGTTTAGTGTAGGGCGGGGTTCGGGGGCTCCAAAGGGGTTAAAAGCGCTTGTTTCGGCTTGTCACGGGGCGATCATAAATCGGAGTACCCACTGTATGTGTTACGTGTTGTGCTGTTGCTGTTGTTGGGGGTGTCGTGAACGTCCTTGTTGTCGTCGGCGGCGGCGACGTAGTTGTATCGTTGTCGGTGTTGTTGTGCAACGGTAATGGTTGGATTTCATATCACAACTGCCCCCCTTTCCTGGATAAATACTACTTGGAAATGGAGTCGTACAAGGCGAACAACCGCTGGTAACACTCTGGGACTCTTTTCGCTGACGGGGTGGAAGCACCGGCCCCACGCGACGTGCGCTTCCACCATTCTTATCTCATACTATCTGAAAAAAAAGAACTGGTCTAACGATACATCCGTCTACATAGTGACGCATATACCGGGCAATTCCACGTATGGTGTAAATATATGCGTACCACTTTTGTCTTGTTTTGTTTCTTCGCTGGAGTATTCTGCCACTCTGGAAAAATCGTCCTGTGACCACGGACTTGGTTACGCGAGTTAATGCGAGAACAACACCAACAACGATAACGACAACGACAACGACAACAACAGCAACAGTAACAGCAACAGCAACAGCAACAACAAAAGTAACAGCAACAATAACAATAACAGCAACAGCAACAACAACAACAACAACAACAACAACAACAACAACAACAACAACAACAACAACAACAACAACAACGGCAACAACAACGACAACACCAACACCAACACCAACACTACCGACAACACCAACACCAACAACAACAAAAACAAGAAACAACAACGACGACGACAAAAGGGTTCACCGGTCACCTCGTCCTTTGCATATCTTCGGACCTCATCAGCAGCAGAGCGAGTGCTTTTCAATGGGGTTCCGACACACTCCACGGTAGGGGTGACCTGACAGTTTCGGAGACCCCTCATCAAAGTCGAGGAGCTTTATACCTGAGCCAAAAACTGACTACAGTGGACACCCCGATTTAAGAGCGCCCAGGATAAGAGCAGTCGGGACTCGATCCCTTCAGTAGGGCTGTGAGTTGGCTGACTGTAAGTTGCAAGCTAGGTATTGGCTGGCTAGTTATTGACGTTAGTTGCGGCAGTGCCAACTATCCAACTATTTGGTGTATTTGGGTTTCCTTGAGTGTAGGAAGGCTTGTTTCGTACGGGGCGCGCATTTTCCCGGGACAGGAGCCCAACCTCGCAGCGAACAGAGAGGCAGCTCATGGCGCATCGTCCCATCGCCATCGACGGTGCTGGTGCCGATGGCAGTGCCAAAGGTGCTGGCGACGTTGAACCCGGCCCATCACGTGACCACAGCGGTAACGGAGCCTGCATCAATCAAGTGGTCGTTCCGACGGCCCCACCTCACTCGAGCGCCCGCGACAAAGATGCGGTTCGCCACCGTGTAGTGAACGAGCGTTGGCTTCTCAAGCCCCCCAAATTCCAGCACTGGGTTTGGAACACTTCATGGTGTACGCAATAGAGGCGCTGGTCAGCATTCCCATTTGCTGCATTTGCGAGGCAAACGGCGACGTCGGCAACGCAGAGATATAGGCACACCTCGTCGACGCACTTGGTACTGGGTATTAGAGTTTTACTTCCTTGTGTACTTGATGGTAGTTTTGTCTGATTGTTTCCTGAGGTATTCTTCCACTCCAAATTTATTGGAACCAGCCTCTCCAGTGACCACGGACTCAATTTTGGCGCTGAGTTAATGTGACAACAGCTACAGCAACGATTACGTTATTTTCTGCTGCACGAGTATGTACAGGTACGACGACAATGAGGGATCCTTCAACCGGGTTGGCGTATCCATGTTTCTGGCATATCGACCTACCTCGCCGCCAGCCAACTAGTCGAGTAAAGTCAGTTAATTGGCTGGCTTAAATAACTAGGCGGCAACTCCAGCCAACTCACAGCCCTACCCTTCAGGGCCCCAAAACCGTTCCCAATATTATTCCCAAGTAGTTTTGTCCCCGAAAACGGGTTCCCAGTCGTACAGACGTTTAAGAGGGGTCAAATCGGCATGGCCCCGCCCATACTAAAAGCTACATATTTCCCACTACAGATACGAGGAACGTCTAGTTAAGAGCGCTTCTTATGGCTTTTCACGGGGCGCTTTTAAATCGGGGTATCCATGGCTTCGGCAAGGACTTATGACGTCTACGCTAGGGGCGCACCAAAATTTTGTGAAGGTCCCCACTTTTTTTTCTTCTCCTCTTTTTTGCTCATCCCATCGATTGTCTTCGCAATTGTTCTGTGTCTTCTTCCAGGACGTAACGATCAAGATCCTGGGTCACCAAGCAGGCTCTTGCCCCCCCTCCCCCACTACAGCAGTACGTGCCTTCACTTTTATCGCGAGAAGACTTGAGCTCATTTTTCCCCTCGTCGACTCGCACTTTTTTTGTAATCCTCCAACGGATGGGGAAAAATAAAGCTCAGGCTCACCACACTCCCACGTATTTTCATACATGTGTGTCAATTTAGCTCAACTGTATTCGCAATCCAGCGCTAGCTGGCGTGTCCTTCTATTTCCATGGCAGAGACAGCGCGAGCTGTCCCTACCGGCGGTCCTCGTCGACTCGCATTGAATGGTCATTTGAGGAGCTCTACACCTCGCCCAGAAATGGTTTTCGGGCGGGGGGGGTTGTACAATCCCATACCCTAGGAATATGACGAAGCATGTTATTGTATATAAGCGGCATCAGGTACGTGCGATATAAGCAGTGTCAGGTACGTACGTAGCGAAACGCAGTCACAAAAAAACCAAAGGTTCACCACATGGCCACGCCTTCGAACTCCGCCATCATCTTCAGTCATGAAAGGGCAATAAAATACAAACGCAAGTGAGCAAAGGATATATTAGTTGAAAATATAAAGAGTTTCCTCCGCCCTTGTCGGATCGCCGGTGGTATCCAATAATTCACACATCGGACTGATGACGATCTAGATCAACTAGATCCTTTATTTGCCTCCAGGAAATGTTGTGCAAGGGCGGTATCGTACAAGTGCCACCGGGAAAACATGTACGCAAGAGCCGTGCCATACAGATAAATCCCACTCGGGCAAACATGTGCTCAGAGGCGTGTCATCCAGATCATATCTGGCAAACCTGATCTAGATCGTACAGATCACATAAGCCAGAGCATTAGTTGCCTCGAACTATCTAGAGCGTGAAAATTACGACTGAACTGACCGGTGTATGCAATGATCCATCAATTAAACCCCACACAACTCCATAACGCACGCTCCGGAGACCAAGTATGATACGAATACTTGGAATCAGAGTTGGACAGAATTCGACGCGAGTCGCCGGGGAAAGAGAGGGCTGAACTCTTCTCGCGATAAATGTAAGGAGCGCACCGTACTAAGGACGAGGAGGAGCCTGCTTACCCGTAGTGACCCGGGGCTGATTTACGTCTAGGGCGGGAGAAAGAGATAAGAAAACCGAAGGTGATAGATGGGATGAGCAAAACAACAACACCAGCAACAACAACAGCAACAACAAAAACAACAACAACAACAACAACAACAACAACAACAACAACAACAACAACAACAACAACAGCAACAACAACGTTAGTTGCGGTATGATGTTAGAAAACAAGGTTCCCCTTCGGGATGGGGTTGACTTGATTTGACATTCCGGGGGCGTCGCAAGTCGAAAGAGCGAACACAGGCGTTCCATATTAGAATATAACAACTGCTGCATAACACAACTTGAAGTTTTAATGACGGATAATGTCAGGGGTAGGGTTTATAGGCCCTCTTTACGACTGGAAACCCATTCTCGGGGGGAAATCACGTGGAGTTAAGGGAGTCTTGGGGGCTGTAAAGGGGTAAAGGTTACGGGCACTTGGAAGCCGGAAGCCGGAAGGGGTGTCAGTCGGACACTTCTCACGGAAACACAAAATTCCAACAACTGCCGCACAAGGCACGTTCCGGGGATGAAGACTTACCCGCAGTGCTTGTAACCTTTTAGTGTTTAGGGATTTAGTTAAGGTTTAGGAGGATTAGGTAGGGAAGTTGGGCTACGATCTCAAGGTTGCCGTTGCCGGCTACGATAGTTGAACTTTGAACTCTGAATATGACGGTATTTGCCGGTACCGGCTACGAGAGTTCACGCTACCCACGCCCCCCGTGGTGCACACCACACACACAACACCAACAACAGCTCACAACACCCCTGGGGCTCACACACAACAACACCATCATGGCTTGCGCATAAAAACATTATTTTTGCAAAAAAAAAGTACAAACAATTGGTTTCGAGAGCCCCAAAATCCCTCTCCATACTAAATTCAAGTAAATTTGTGCCTAATAAGGGTTTCCAGTTGTACACCGTTGCCCCGCTATGCAGAAAATACTCTTATAGAGCCACAACGTGCTACCTCTATCGTAGCACGCGTCTATAGCACTTTCTTCCCTCGTCGACTGGAGTCGAATTGTGGCCTGCCCGCATTGGTAAAGTCAGCTACGTCGACTGGAGTCGGATCGTGGCCTCCCGCATTGGTAAAGTCAGCTACGTCGACTGGAGTCGAATTGTGGCCTCCCGCAATGGTAAAGTCAGCTAACCCACAACCCCACCTCTGAGAGGGAAAAAGCATCCAAACAAAGTTTTGATTACAGGATCTACCACACGAAGCAGAGCCCGGGCTGCGAAGACAGGATACGGTGTATGTCTGAAGGGCAACGTAAGAGATGCACCACACCCGTGCAACACGATGGCACACTTGTACTGCAGGACTCGTTCCTAGACGTTTCACCAAAAAAGTCCAAACTACCGTTTTTTCGGTCCTCCTACGTACCCTGGCCCTAAATACATGGCTGAATACCTAGGGCCTTGAGTCGGTAGGATTCCACGACTTCACCCCTTCAGAACCCCCAAACCTCTCCCAATAATATTGCCAAGTAATTACCCCCAAACACGGGTTTCCGGTTGAGACGGCGTTAACACACAATCGCCAGGCGGTGACAGTCGGTTGGCCAGCAGTTTTACCAATAAAGTCAAGCGAGGCAGGCGGGCAAAATCAGTCCCTTCTCGGCCGAGGGGGGATCGCCGGAGGCGCTACCATGGTCGAAAATTACCTGAAAATTACGCCGTTTGTAGCGCTGTGAGTTAGCGGGACTTCATGGATAGTTATTAGCTGGGTGGCGACGCGAGCCGACTAAAAATTAACAGCGTAGGTCGACAAAACACAAACCAAATCAGCCCCCGCCCCGGCCGAGGGCGCCCCGCCGGAAGTGCCTCCGACGGGGAAACCAAACACGAAACCGCGGTATTTGACAACTTTTAACCCTGACATTGAAGACTAACCACAAGGAAGGCCAAAAAAGCCTTTCTACAAGCAAGGAAACAGAAAAAAAGTCTGATAGTCGGCACCGCCGCAGCTAGAGCAAGACCCTAATAGCTGGCTAACTGACAACAACTAATACTTGGCGAGTTAACGTCACCCATATCTCGCCGCTCTAGGATCATCACCTGCTAATATTTTAGCCAACAAGAAAATTGCACTTCTACCGTAATATCGAAATTTTAATAAAAACCCATCTTCGCAAGCTGCGTGTGATATTTCGACCGCGCGTGTTACGGGATGGTTACGTATGCACGATACATTCCCGGTGATGAATACAATGTACTCAATACAACTTGGAATAATCAGAGTTGGATAGTTGCAGTACAGCGTACCGTTATCGGTATACTGTACATTCCGACTATAATACTATACGAGTATAATATTTGTTCCCACGTTTAGGGGGGACGAAGGACGAAGTATCAACATCCATATCCGAAACATGCAATAAGAAAGCTTGAAATCCCAGGCAGCAGATACTTGCTGTTTCCACGATTTGGTCGACACTATCAACAGACAGTTGTAAGGAACCATCATCAAAGAACAATGGGTACCCCGATTCGAAAACACCTGATTTAAGAGCACTCGGGAGTTAAGAGCGGCCAACTCGGCATGTCCCGCTACACTAAAGTCTACATATTTCCCACTACAGATAAGACCGCTTCGAAGTTAAGAGCGCGTGTTTCGGCTGTCACGGGGCGCTCTTAAACCGGGGTACCCACTGCTGTAGACATGTTTAGCGGTGCGAGTTCTACATACAACCGTACCCCTGTTTCTAGCGGGCAACGACATACCGCAACGTTGATAACCTCTGTGGGGCTACATAGGGGAACAGCAGCGTCGTCGAAAAAAAAACACGATTGCAGCACTGGCCACACGAAGCTGTCGGAGCCACCGGGGTACCGAAGGGGGGATGGATGTCCAGACGTAGTGGAAGGAGCTGGACGAAAACACGCGGGCAGCATGGGTAAATACTTCTTGTGATACCCACGCGCTACGGTGGACGATTGATGAAATCGAACTCGTCGCTTCTTTGGTCGGGATACGTGGGTCCCGAAATGGTTATACATTAATCAAACCCAACATTTTCTTGGACTTGATCAGAATTGGATATTTTTGCGGTATAACTATCGCATTCATACATGTATATGATACGGATGCAAAGTACAAAGTATTAAGCTAACACAAGCTAGAATCGGAGACGGATATTTTTTGTGCGGTGATGTACGTATGAGGACCGCACCCATGTTTCTAACGGCGACCGAGTACATGTATGTGCTTCAAACATGTTCACGTGAACATATTACCATATTTTAAAACAGCAGCTACCACAGCCTTTCCCGTTACGGAGGGGAAAACATTCGGGACGTAGACTTTTCACGAGAAGAAAATTAAATTAAAAAGAGCATTTGGGATGTAGCCCTCCGAGCCAAGATAAGGGGAGGAAATTGGCAAGTGCAGCCTCGACCACAAAAGGCAGGGCCGGGGCTGCTGCTGGGTTAGGGACCTTGTCCGAAGAGAAACGTAGAGAGAGATGCGCGACACTCGCACAGCACGAGCGGTGTGACTGGCACTGCTGTCGCACGCTCTACTTCGATGGCTTGAAAGACCGCCCTTCTCGCTTGTTGAGTCGCTATGTTGTTGTTGTTGTTGTTGTTTTCACATTAACTCTCATAATCAAGTCCGTCGTCACAGGACAGGCTAGCATTTTTTACTTCCTTCTCTTTTTTTTCTTCACACTTGTACTTTCCAGCTTCTGGACAAGCCGTGGTCACAGGTGTCGCCCCTTCTCCCCCCCGGTTCATGCTTTCAATTTTTATCGCGCATAGGGTTCAGCAATCCCACTGGTCGTCGATTTTTCATCGAGTGTTGCTAACTCGCTCTCGCGCTTTCCGCAAGTCAATTTGTGCACAACAAAAAGTCCCACGATTTACACAAGTATGCACTCGGGGGGATTCGAACTCACGAAACTGACCTATACCAGGCTCGAGAATAATCTTATACACCACCGGGGCGACTGGCAATATATGTCCCTGGGTCCCAGGAGGGCTAAATTAGTTTTGCTGCGTATAAGAACTGCCCCCCCACGTGTTGGGAACAAAACGACTTCACGCCTTCACAACTGGAAACCATTTTTTTTTTACAAATTTACTTGAAGATAGTATAGGTAGGGGTTTGGGGGGCTCTAAAGCACAAACTGGAATTTGAGACGGATATAATAATCTTCACGGTATAAGAACAAAGCCCGCGGTTGGGGGACAAACCATCAGACTACGATCAGCCGTGGTCCCGCGATAGCACGGCACCCTTTGGTGCGGTGCCCCTGTTCAGTGCGGTGAGAATAGCTTGTCACGACCTTTCTCGCCCTGCACAGGGCTATTGCCGGCACCATCCCGGGATAGTGCGGGGTCCCACCTTAGTGCGGGTCTCATTGTAGGGCGGGGTCCAATGTTAGTGCGGGGTTCCATTTTAATGCGGGGTTCCATCTTAGTGCGGGGTTCCATTTTAGTGCGGGGTCCCATTTTAGTGCGGGTCCCACTTTAGCGCGGGACCCAATTTTAGTGCGGGGTCCCAATTTAGTACGGGGTCCCACTTTAACGCGGGTATCGTCGTCTGGCAAGGCAAGGCACTAATGAGGGACCACGAGTGCAACCCCTTTGGCATGTAACGGATTAGATTAAAGTATAGAGGGGGAAAATACGCGACAACACGACAATCACGCAGTGCAGCATCCGCACTGAAAAGCCCGGGCTGTGCTGCTGGAGGAAGGGGGAGATTTTCAACGTTCAGACTACATGCTAAGAAAGCCACGATGCCACTCGCGCAGCTGCGCTCTCACACTACTGCTGTAGGCGGCTTGATACGGCTGCACTCGCCAAAACTTTTGTCGATGTACCCGGGATCCAATAGGTGTAATATCACCCCACGTGGGACGAGAGCCGGACGTTGTTCGCAGTACAGCAGTATAAATAACTAAACGCTTCATCAGCTGTTTGTAGCCACGAGTCTGCTGTGGGAGAAAACCGGAGGTCAAGACACAATAGAATGAAGTGCTACTTTTTTAGTGCTGTTCCCGTTTTTTCTGTTGACATTTCTGGTGGAAACCCCTATTTTTTCGGATAAAGTCGTGGGATCGGGTGCGGGTAGGACAAGGGTGCCACGCGGGAGCAGGGTGGAGGCCTGCAAAGTTGTATCTGCACACCCGGTTAGTAATTAGGTGTCGTGGTACTTGACCCTTCATCAATGGATGCTCACATACAGGTTGACACATAATCTGCCACAGAATCTGCACGTACGGCAGTGTGCAGACGTGCCAGGTAGACATACGGACGACGCGCGTTTTACCAGTGGAGGGCATACACCTGGCATATACCAGCTTCTACTATTATAAAAATTAAAATACACTCCAGCTGTGAGATCGAAGATTTCGTCGAAACTCATCTTTGCAAGCTGTGTGTGATACTCCGATCGCGCGCATTACGAGTTGTGTGTCCTCATTAAGGATATAGGTCAGCGACTCCCCTTACAGCTACAGTGTAGCTATCAGGGTCAACAGGATGATTTTAGTCAGTCTGTGCGCGGAAACTATAAAACCCGTTTCTGAGGGGGACAAAATCTGACAGCTGTGAAGGCAAAGGGGGGGCCTGGTTTTGATCAAAAGCGAGCGGGTTTGGAGGGGGGCGGGGGTATTGTATCATCGATGAAAATATTATACCTGATTCGTACGAGTAGACGAGTATTGTGTATTAACCCTTTTTGGGAGCTCGAACGGAAAAACAATGCCGAAACGAAGTGCCGACGACAGAATCGGCCACACGAAGCAGTCCGGGTTGCCACGGTCAGGGGTGCGTCCGGAGAACAACGGAATAAGATCTACTACACGCGCGGAGCATGATACTTGTAGTGCTGTACGCGCGTTCTTGAAGGTTCATTCTACCGCACTTACCGCTTTTTCGGCCGCTATGCAAGGGTCGTAAATCTATGTACGCATTGTACCGGTATCATACTGGTATGTGGTACTGGTACGTCTTTCATGATCTTTATTTTTTATTTCTTTCCATCCCATGTTTTATCCTCG
This sequence comes from Undaria pinnatifida, assembly GCA_012845835.1. Lineage (NCBI taxonomy): Eukaryota > Phaeophyceae > Laminariales > Alariaceae > Undaria > Undaria pinnatifida. Next base: position 2,182,618 of record JABAKD010000017.1, on the reverse strand, counting down.
CACTCCTCTCGCTTTCCCTCCCAGTAGTAACTCAGATCCGGGGTAACATAGTGGGCCCTTCTCCCCCCTCCCAACTACGGTACGTGCCTTCATTTTCATCGTGAGAATAATTCAGTATTTACTTCCCTCGTCGACTCGCGTCGAATTGTACCTACCCACGCTGCTAAGCGTTCTCAGCAGCTGATCCTCTTTTTTTTGCTTTCTGCAAATGAAGTCAAATTTCACTACGGTGGGAATCGAACTCAAGGACCAACGCTAGTAGTATTCAAGGGTAACCACCAGCCCACCGGGGCGATCGAATGTGGTACGAAATAATCAAAATGGTTACAAGTTGTATTATGTAGGAGAAAGGCAACACGAACACAGAGCACACGTGTTCATAAGGGGAACGAAAACGGCTGGAAGACAGGAAACAGGCGAAACGGTATAACTTACTACCTGGAATATTACAGACAAGTCAGTGAAGGCGGGAAAACTCCATTACTACTGCTGTCCTGGCAGGCGGCCGTTTGCAATAATTAATCAGTTGGAAAAAAGAACCCGAGCCTTTTAAGAAAACGAGCAGCAGCAGCTTACGCCTCCCCCCGCCACTATCCACCCCTCTGACCCCCCCCCAATACCCCGCCTTCTCCCATCCCCCTGCCCCCCCCCCTCCCACCCGCTGCAATCATGATTGTCCCCTCTCACCTCCCAGTCCCCGTTAGGCTTCGCGGGGGACTCATAACGAGCTCGATGGCTCCCTTCCGCCATGCGTCCCTAGCTCAGCTATTGCTCCCTCCTGCTGAAATTTCTGCCACTTTTTTCGTTGCAGAACCAGTACCAGTATCGAAACTACCGCCACCACCACCACCACCACCGCCAAAAGCAGCAGCAGCAGCACTAGCAGCAGCAATTAAAACCAAAACGCAAAAAACGGCCCTCCTTAGCCTAGCTCTCTCTTCCTTCCTTCCTTGCTTTCTCCCGGCTGGCTGGCTACTGAGCTTGTGTCCCTGCGTCCCCCCGCTTCTCCGCCCCACCGTCCTAAGCGCCCTCCTACCAAGTACAATCCAGCTGCGCTGGCTGCCTTCCTTCGCCACCCTCCGGAAAAAAAAAAAAAATGCCGCTGCTACTTAAAAGCAGCCGCTGCAATGTATCACCCCCCCCCCCCCCCGCGCGCCTTCCCTCGTCGGCCCTCTTCCTCTCTCACTGTGTCGGCTTTGTCAGCTCCCTCCCCGTCCCCCGCTCTCCTCGCTATTAGTGCGATTACTTGGTGCTCGGGCGGGTGAGCCTGTTTTGTTCCTCCTGCTTTGCGGGAGGGCGGGAGATGATCGGTAGGGGTCGAGCCTGGGGATGGATCATGTGTGCATACCTATATACGAGTATTCGAAACAACAAAAAAGCCTCCGTGATAGCACCCCAATAGAGAACGAAAATAACAAAAGCAACGAGCATGATACACACAACGAGCATGATACACACCCAAGGTAAAGAGTACCTGGTATGCGAGAGAGGTAAGGCATCAATACGTAGAGCTGCTGCTGGTGCTACTGCTGTGTCTGTCGCCGGTATTGTTGGTGTTTGTCGAAGTCGTTGTCCTTGTTGTCGTTGTTGCTACTGTTGCTGTTGATTGTAATTTGCTGTAATTGTTGTCGCTTGGCTTGCAGTTGCAAAAAAAAGGCAGCAGCAGGCAGCGAAACGCCTCGTTCGGCAGTGATGGCCAACACAGGCAGAAGCAATCGAAGTCCGAGCGTCCGTTCGTCCGATCGTCCGAAATTTGGAAATTGCGAGCAAAAACAACATTTAACATTTTTTGGGGCACGCCGCCACCGCAATAAGGATGTTACGCTGCTTTCACGCAAAAAATGGAATAAAAGCAGAAACGAGGTACGCACGAGTAAGTGAGTAATGTAACAGAGAGGCAACAGGTAGCGGAGACCCCCGGACAACAACGACCAACAAGGAAACAGACGAGACAGAAAGGAAAATGCAGATATTTTTGTACTCGCACCGGTTTTGCTGTGCGTACCTGTGAGACGGTACTGTACTACGAAGACGTACGTAAAAAGAGATGTAGAGTGCAAGCTGTTATACAGCAGCAGCAGAAAATTACAGCAGCAGCAGAAAATTACGGCAACCATATGGCACTGCATAGGACTACAAGCATTTTCGCCTGTAGCGGTATATTACTTTCTGATATACGAACTGCTGCTGCTATACCGGTATAACCCGCTACAGCAGTGGAGGCAGACAGGTCGTACATGTCAATTGGTACATGTAGTACTACCACGAGTACAGCAGCAGCGAAGTCTCCAGGCATACCCGAAGCCGTCGAAACCGTATCATATCATACGGAAAACGCAGGAGTCTGCTGTGTCTGCAAGGAAGATCGAAAAAAAATGATATTCCACATGTCCAACCAAAAACCAAAAAAATAACCGATCACCCACTACGCTCAGTATTAGAGTGCGCGTAATCTAGTACAGTAGTAAGAATAACAGAAACTTGACAGGTGGCGACGATTATGACGACAAACGGAGGGGAGAAACTGCGAACATAAACGATTCGGTGGCAGCTTGACAGACTCTGCCAGCGAGAAGCACTATCGCTGTGCCGATGTGTACAGAGCGCAGCGCTAGCTGGCTTTAGAAGGAGTTGCATTGCAACGTCATCACCCGTGGCGCATCTGCAAAGGCGTTGATACGAGTACCTACCACAAGCAAAGCCTGCTGATGCTCTGTTGCGATTTGGTTTTTCGTTTGTTTTCGTTGGTCGGTCTATTGTTATGCGACTTTTTTTTCACAATTTTTTAAAAATATATAAAAACACAAGCAGCGAACATAACTTCTATACTAATTCCAAGAAGTGTGTCGCCAAAAAACGCAAGCAGACACTTTTTAAACAGGGCAAATTTGATAAAAAAACGTATCATTCCTTTCCATTTTTTCTCGTTTCGGAACCTCGGGCCACAAACACAAATCGAGAGAGCGAGGGAGAACCTCCCTTCGTCGCAAGCAATGCGTGTTCTCCTCAGGTCGAGGGCACTCCATGCGTGCAACAAATCTACTCGAGTTAAGACACCTGCAATGCGTTGTAGCTCAGTCCTAGGAAGAGAAGAGATAGAACCCTAACCGTTGCTAACACAATGCAGTATGTTGCGCACCGCCCCTTTCCGCGCGACTCCCATCATCAGTCTTTTGTAAAAGTACGGTTTTCGGGTCGCCAAAAAATCCCACCCATCAGAAGCGGGTCTGTCAGTAGGAGGGATGTGCACCTGAGCCGGGTCCGGCTAAGTCTTCGGTTAGACCGAGCGCCCAAAGTCGAGGAAAAGTTCTCAAATCGTGGAGGGGAGCCGGTCCCACCTAAGGCGCAAGCTACAAGCTACCGCGAGGCGGCCGTGCAACGAAAAGCAGCAGTCATCATCACCAGTGGGCCAAAAAATAATGAACTTTGAAAATATTATTGTTGTTTTTGAGCAGCCAGACGGCGCAGAGAGAAGAGAGTGGGAAAAAAAAGTCCCTACTCCTGCGAATCCGTCTGCGACGCAGGGCGGGCGCGACATCACCGAACTCGTGAGAACAGCACTACCCCCTCCTTCCCTCCCTTCTGTGGCTCTCACCGAAACATGTACCCTTACCTCCAGGAAGTACCCTGTTGAGCGACCTGCCCTGAGAGACCTTTTCGTGTTCGCGTTGCGGTTGTAGCGGCGCTCCAAAAATTACAGATGCCGCGCGAGGTCTGCCGCATAAATACCGCCTCTCCCGGGAAATGTATGGAAACCCTCCCTAAAATGAAACCCCGACCACCAGCAACCTGGTGATTGGAAGCAAGCACATGTCTGTCACAAGCTTCGTACAACTTTGTTGAGGAACGGTTGCAGCTGACGGCTTACACATTTTGCGCTGGCGTGGCAAGAGACGAGACAGAAAGGTTATATTGCCTGCGGAATCAGGAACAGCATCCGACTAAGACGGCCGCTGTGCGATAGTGTGCTCAGCAAGACGAGAGGAAAACAGCCGGAAAACAGAGCAAGAACCTACACCGCGGGGGCGAGATGCATTCGACGACTTCATATGACCACCTCGTCAAGCTTCTGGTTATAGGAGACAGTGGTGAGGCATACCGTATGCCCCATTTCGAATACCATTCTTATTGCAATAGGATCGAGCCACACGTACGGTATACAACCGCCTCGGTATGCTCTTCCGTCCTTGATTCGTACCGTATGGATCATACATTATTGCCTGTACAAGTAGGACCTTCGAAAGTATGTCCGACTTATCAAACAGATATTTGATGAAAAGTGTCTTGATTAATATACTGCATGTGTTGCGAGCAAACGTGCAAACTCACACACCACCCGACCACGCTTCCTTGTCTTCTATCGAGCCCTACACCTGGTACCCTGGTAACACTGCAACCAGTCCATAGAGGCCTGTTCAATCGTGAATGGAGCCATCATATGGCCGGGTTAGTCGGTGCTTAGCTTTGCAAGCCTGAGCTATGCAAGCTTCGCGCCTCAATGCTATATCGGCCGCGCTTGCTCTACTCCCACGTTTTCGTACAGGTATCATTGTTCTGGTTTTGGGACCCTCGGGGACACCACGGTGGTAGAATAGCAACCTAAAATCAACCTACTAACAAGTGCGGTTTTCATATATATCATGGCATCATACATTATTCCAAGCTGCCACAGGTTGGCTCTCGCCGTCCTTCTCCTGATACACTCCCTGCCCTAGCAACCCGATCTGCGTCGTACTTGTGCATGCCTTTATTTTCGACACTCTCTCTATCTGGTGTCCCCATTAGGGTACAAGTACTCGAGCTGATGTTGTACGAATGCGAGTACCTACGCAGACTTATGATTACGACCAAGAGCAGAGAGGGAAAATGCAAGTATCCTAACTAAGTGGCGATTATACACATTCAGAAAATCGGCGGTACGAAGCAGCCCGGGGGCTGCTCTGCTATTACTTTCTTCTTTTTTTAATCACTTTCACTCTCCAGCTCAACTCGTATCGTTGAAGGTTTTATTTGCTCTTTGCGACCTTCTGGACAAGCCGTGTGGTCACCGGTATCTTCCTTTCTTTCCCGCGGTACTTGCCTTCATTTTTATCGCGCATAGGGTTCAGCATTCCCACTTTTCAGCTTGAACCCTGCAGAGGGTGTAGTACCGGGGGGTCTATTCCAAAGAGCAACGTTACAGCAGTTAGGGGCTGTACGACTCGAGCACAGCCTGCTGATACTCGTGCTGCTTCACGCACCTGCTATTTTTCCATTAATAGCCATGTGATCAGATCGCACTTATCGTGTATTGGTCGATATAAAAATGTGCCTCAAACTACACGAGGTACTTTTGCATTTTGTTGTTTTGGTCGTACGCCCAAACCGTCGGTACGAAGCGGGGACGGGGGAAGGGTAAGGGCAGGGCGCCCCTGATTTGAGACCCCGAGGTCTAAGCTATGATATAGACTAGTATGATATCTATCTATCTACGAGTGCCGTAGTAGTAGCACTGGTCCCTCTATAGTGCCGGTTGCCCGCTTTAGTCCCTGTGAAATCGCATGGCACAGGGGGGAAAACGGAAAAAGCGGTAGTAGTGGCAGTATGGGGAATAGTGCCCGTTGCCGCTATGGTGCTGTTATTTTCCTATATAGTACACATACCGGCACTATCTGTAAAGGGACCACTACTACTGCTGTACGAGTGATAAATGATACCAGGTACCAGGTAGTATACAGCAGTCGTGGCATAACTGGAGCTATGCGAAAACACGTTTTGAAATATTTTGCAAAAATGATGATGGGTGATGATGGGTGATGGGCAGAAAAAATACCGGTACAGGTCGTACATGGGCGGTAAGAGTACTCGCGTGGTATACTTGTACATAGCCTCATTCCGGTCCGCACACGCTGGCGCGTATTCATGAGTACTGCCCTGTAAGCTGCAAGCGTGTAGGCATGTACCGGCAGATATGTCACAAGACGGGTAAGCGTCAAGCTGCCAGTCCGTCAAAACTGTCTGCCACGGCATTCCCATCCATCTAGACGGTATAAAAATCCTCATTATCTGTGTGGGAACCCCTGTTTTGGTTATTTTTTGTACACGGGGCGTTTTCCTTCACAAGCCTCTTGTCAAGGGGTGGAAGGACCGTCTCCCGACATCCTTCGAGTAGGAGGTGGTCTAGACTCTAGACTGTGTTTTAAACAAAATTAGTTGTTTTCGCGTTACGAAGCAGATCATAAAATATGTAGTCTACTGCTCTGCCACGTGCTCCTCTTCGGTTTGTGGATGACTTGAAATATTGACGCCCCGGGGATATCGCAAGTTGACAAAGGGGACACAGGCGTTCCTTAAACTCGGGCTGTCGGTATGAGATCGCGTAGGGTTAGACTAGTGCATTTGATTTTTGCGTAATGGACGTGTAGATGTGGTCGTGATTGGATCTCTCCTGCTGAGCACCGTACGCCAACAAAAACTACATAACAAACAGTACGTAGCCACGTGGGTATTTTGTCACAATCGCAAAAAAAAATGAAGCGCGGCTGCTGTTCCACGGCTGCCATTGTACTGCCTGGTATGTGCTTTTAATAACTTGTAGCTGCGCGGCTGCTTTCGGCAATTCAGAGGAGTACGGGTTTCCATCGTCCTGCGTGGCATCCACGGTGTTTCCCGATGCGAAACAAATTGCACCGCGTACCGCTCTTGAGCAAATGTATCGGGAGACGGCACCCCCCCCCCCTTGACAGATGTTGCCACGGCAAACACCTTGACAGACGGCCTTGACGGCCAAAATGCGGGGACACGAAAGCAATTCCCGGGCCGCACAAAAAAATGGCAGGTATGCAAACTGTTAATAGGGGTTTCCACACATATAATGTGTTTTTTTCTACCAGGGGGATAGGAGACCACCTGTCTGAGACGGATGGAAATGCCTTGACAGATTGCTTTGACTGACCGACCGCTTGAAGCATGCCCGTCTCGTGACTCCTGACACACCTGCTCTTGGTATTGTGTTCCTAGTTCCTGGGAGGGCACATACGCACACACAGAGAAGGGCGCGAACGCACGCAGAAGCACCGTCCGTGGCTGTAACAAAGGGAAGAGCTTGAATAGCGGCTGCTGTTGTACCGTGGCCGCCACAAAGTGAAGAACGGTAAGGATGTCAGGAAACAGGCACTTTCAGCCCTTGACCTACCGGACGGCAGTTTCCAATGCCTTGCCTTGACTGACTCCAAACTACTAGGTTTTAGTGTGGAATGCTTCGTTTTACGCCCTTGTCCGCAGGATGTTTTTCGTTGACTGACCGTCCCCTGACATGTTTGGACACATCCACCGGAGAAAAAGAAGTTCGATTGTCGGTTTCCGTGATCCTGGGGGTTCCGCTTCAACCCCTTTCGAGCCCCCAAACCCCTCCCTATACTAAATCCAAGTAATTTTGTCCCCAAAAAGGGTTTCCAGTTGTAAAGGGGTTACGTGGAGATCGACCTTTGCGAAAACATCCCTGCAGGTTGCCTGTGGTCGGTTTTAATCTTGCACGTCGGCCCAGACTGACCCAACCGCTGACCTAACCCTAACACTAACCCTGCCCCTTGTGGGTTGCTCGAGGCTCGAGGTCGGCAGGGGCGATGGCGGGGGTCCGCCGCGTGTTTTAGTGGCATTTTTCAAAAAATAAAACGGGCTTCCGAGAAAGTCCAGCCTCGATCAATCAGACAGGCAACCTGCAGGATATTTTTTTGCCCGGCCGGCCCGCCATAAATGTAGGTCGGTCGGCCTTGAAAAAGCCTTCCTGCAGGTTGCCTGAGGTCGATTTCAGTCTTGCGCGTCGGTCCAGACTAGCAAGACCCCCGACCTAACCCTACCCTAGCCTCAGCCTGTTGGGGGGGGTTGATGTCGGCCGGGACGGGTCGGAGTGTCTTTTGGGGGCGTTTTTCCAAGAAAAGTGGGCGGCCGAAATGCTAGCCTTGACCAATCAGACGAGCAACCTGCAGGAAGTTTTTCTGCCGGGCCGTCTTGCATTTACGTCGGGTCGGTGTTGGGCTGCTCGGCGAAGCGCAACGCGATCCCTTGAGAAGGAGCCAGCTCGCACGAGTGCCTTGAAACGCTCAGCGCACGCGCCACGGTGCTTGCTTGCTTGCTCGGCAGGGGCCCAGGCGTTGCGTTGTAATGTGCCGGGGACCCCTCTGTGTACCCCGCAGCCGAAGGAAAGGGCGGGCAAAAAAACACGACCAGGCCAGGGAAAAGCTCGCAAATGTGCAAACAATATGCACATGTTAGGGCTGTAGGTTAACTGGACTTGCCGGTTGGTTGGTGATCGGTTGGCGGAGTAAAAGCCAACTAACTGGCTTAGTATTTAAGCCTTCTCAAGCTTGGGGTGCAGCAGATTCTGAGAATTTTCTGAGCTCCTAACATGAGGTGAATATCAACAACGTCATCCATCATCCATCATCACCCGAAACATGACTTCGAAGGTATTCGTTCGCGCTATAATACCCGACCGACACCACCACCATGCGCGGGTCGCGCTATAATACCCGACCGACACCACCATGTGCGGGTCCTAAGACAAAATGTACTCGAACGATGATCTTGCTTTCCGATAGTTCCGCAGTTGAGGTGAGCTCAATCGGTTAGGTACATTGTTAGTGAACCCAACAACAACTGCAACTCCTAGCGTGGGAGGCCTCATTTCACGTTTAACACCGCAGGCCTGTTGTAGCCACGAACGCGCCAACCGGATGAAAACACGCAGAGCTCCGTAGGTTACCCAGACCCAGCTAATTTATTTTAGTTTTTTGCTCATCAGCTAGTTTATTTTACTTTTTTGCTCATCCCGTCTTGTTATCTTCGCATTTTTTTATTTGTGCGATAAAAATGAAGTCAAGCGCCGGGGGAGGAAACGGAAGACACCTTCTCAGTCCCATGACTTAATTCAGATCCGGAGCCAGTAAGCAGCCCCCCCCCCCCCCCCCAACAACTACGATACGCGCCTTCGTTTTTATCGCGAAAACAAGTCAGCACTTCCTTTCCTCGTCGACTCGCATCGAATTGCATAACTGTAAAGTATGTTGATTCACAGTCAACTAATAACTGCTGTATTGTCGGCGACGTGATATATAGTCAATCGACTGACAGACCTTGTTTTTCATACTGTACTTGTACCTGTGTGCTGTTTCACATGTTTATATGAATACATGAACACATGTTTTTATTATATGATACGAGTAAGTGTACGAGGATGTATGTGGCAGTGGGGCTTTATCTGCTAGTACTATTTGTTCGAAAAGGCTCATTCATTGGTTCAAGTTTGGTGGTGCGGGATGTTTCACCGGTCAATACCCACACACCTGTTTGGCCCTTGCTCTCGCTTGCAATATGTTCGAACATACTAATTCATTCATTCACTGGTTCAAGTTTGATGCTCCGGGATGTTTCATTGGTCAATACACACACATTTATTTGCCCCCTGCGCTCGCTTGCAATTTTTTCGAAGATGCTCGTTCATTGTTTCCGTTTTTGTGTTGCGGGATGTTTCATTGGTCAATCCCCACACACTCATTTGCCCCCTGCTCTCGCTTGCAAATTTATTCGAAGAGACTCGTTCATTGGTCAAGCTTGATGTTCCGGGATTTTTCATTGGTCAATCCCCACACACACACACATTTGCACCCCGCTCCCGTTTGGCTGCGCTTGGCATCCCTGCCGCTGGCCCCACGGAGCAGACCTGATGGGTGCTATTTGAAGGTGGATAGTGAATCTTCCTAAGGTAGCTATTTACGCACTCTGAACGGCCGAGGGTATCTTATTGGCTGCTCGACCAACCCAAAGTCTTTCCAGGCCACAGCATCCCGATCCGGCCGAATCAACCCAGAGTGTTTCCAAGCTACAGAATCCAAGCCGACCGAGTCAATTTAGAGCTTTCGCAAGCCACATAATCCAAGCACAGGGTTAGGGTTCGGGTCGAGTGGTCGGTGTTAGACGGCGCGGCCGAGACTCTCCGTAAAGATTCTCGCTATCAAGCATCAAATGCAAAAATGTCAGGAGACGGCACTGTGACAGACCCCTTGACCGACGGCAATTTCCAATAATTTACCTTGACCGACGCCAAACTACTAAGTTTTAGTGTGGAACGATCGGTTTTAAACCCTTGGCCGCTTGACTTGTGTCGGGAGACTGCACTTTGACCCCTTGACCGACGGCAATTTCCAATAATTTATCTTGACTGACCCCACACTACTAGCTTTTAGTGTGGAATGATCGGTTTCAAATAACCCCTTGACCGCTGGACGTTTTCCGTTGACTGACCGTCTCCTGGCATATTTGATCAATTAGGGCTCGACCTGGTCCCACCCACACCTGAGCCCCTCAAACAAAAAATGTCAAGAGACGGCAAGTTTAGCCCGTTGACAGACGCTGTCAAGGCAAACGCCTTGATAGACAGCCTTGACGGCCAAGACTCGGAGACATGACAAATATCCCCGTTTGGGGAAAACGCCTTGCCATGTTGTGGAAGGCATAATAGAAAGAGGGATTTCCAAGCGTGTAGATGGAAGATGGTTCTACCAGGGGGATAGGGGACACTCCGTCTAGACGGATGGAAACGCCTTGACAGACTTGACAGACGGCCTTGGCTGATAGACTGATTGGCGCTTGCCCGTTTCGTGACATAATTGCTTCCAATGGATTCTGGGCATTGGGCCCGTAACACGCCTTTAAAACTGGAAACCCGTTTTCGGTGACAAATTACTTGAAATTAGTATAGGGAGGGGTTTTGGGGACGGCCACAGGCAGAGTACACAACATGGTTTTGTCGAAAATCTGGTAGTCTATCGTAAGCACACAGGCGTATTGACGCTATTTGTGAATAATTCAGGGGCTTTTTACGGGTCAGGTTGAGTCAGGATAACCTGTTCCGACCCGCGAGATTATAAATCCTCCTGACCCGACCCGACCCGACCCGACCCGACCCGACCCGACCCGACCCGACCCGACCCGACCCGAACCGACCCGACCCGTCCCGTCCCGACCCGTCCCGTCCCGACCCGTCCAGTCCCGTGAGATTCCAAATACCTCCTGGCCCGACCCCACTTGACCCGCGAGAGTTTGATAACCTCCTTCTGACGTAACCGGCGGCTCGGGTCATGACCCCGTGAAAAAAACTGATTGTTCGTTCTATAACTCTGTACCAGTTGGTCTGCACAAGTTTGATACCAACTGCGAGGTACGTGTAAATATATAATGGAAATACGCGTGGTGTGCTTCAGCAGCAGCAGCAGCTACCGCGTACTGCATGGCGGTGGTACGGTTGTAGGCTGTATACAATAACGGTACATGACACCTGCTTTGTTATTTAGCGCCGTGTATCCAGATGTCATGGTACTCGTAAGAGAATGAGCTCCACTGTAAGCAAGCCAGCGTTTCGTTATAATTTGAGGTTGCCTTACCGGTCTGTCCACCCCAAACATACCAGATACAGAGTACCGACAATATGACGACTTTGTAGAGGTTTTTTGGCTTGTTTTTATGTTTTATGGTGTTTTTTTTCATAGATCACATGCAGGCGTGGACTCAGTCCAACACTGACCCTGACCCTGACCCTGACCCTGACCCTAAGCCAGGCTAAGGCTACGCCGCGCGATTTGGCTGATCTGAAAAAAAAATGTGTCTCATAGCACCGGCGTCAAATTTTCCTGTACTGACGGTTTCGTATCCTACTAAACCGCCTTTCCATACAGTAGAAAACCCTAATTTCCTGGCACGCAAGGTGACCCCCCCGAGGGAAGCGCAAATTGTCGCTGAATCTTGCTATAAATACCCGTGTGACGTGGCATGCAAGATAGCACCGCCCCCAGAGAAGAATTCCTCGTGGATCTTACTATGACAGCTAGCGCTGGATTGCGAATGCGATTGACGCAGGAGATGTACGAAAACACGTGGAGGAGTGACGAGCTTAAGCTTTGTTTTCCCCCATCTGCCGCAGGATATACCCGTAAAACGCGCGAAAGATAAGACCCACTCTTTGCAATGATGCACATTGTTGTTGTTTTTTTTTAACCATTTCACCCCCCAGTGACGTCGTTGCCACGTCTGTAGGGGTCACGTCGATCGGTATTTTTTCGTATGGGTTGAGGGTTAAGGTTGGGGTTAGGGTTAGAGTTATAGTTCCATGATTCAAGAAAAAAGAAACGATAATGTCAGTCACCACCCAATAGTGTAAGCCACCCGTGGCAGAATTGTCCCTGAATCTTGCCTGTCTGACACCCGTAAAGCACGAACAAACACACCAGTATATACGAGTAGGAATCCCACGATCATGTTTTGCGAAGCGCTACCGGCCCTCCCTTCCGAAAAGCACCCCGCCAAAGTCAGCGCGACCTTTCTGGGGAAATGAGAAATCCGGAGCGGCTTAATGTGGAGCACACCATTTCCCTAACGTGAAGTCTAGATCACACCCCTATTTCACAACTAATTTTCAAGGACGTCAGCCATGAGTTCGACGAATTTCAGGTCAATACTCATCTTTGCAAGCTGCGTTGTTGGTACTCGTAATATACTACTCCGGAGTATAATATGGGTGATTTTTTTATTGGGAGATGTCCTATTTTTTGTCCACTGTGATGGTAAGTGTTGGTATTTATATTTATGCAGGCAAGATTTATCCCCAAATTTTATTTTGACACCACCCGTCAAAAACAAGCGAGACAACACCCCCCCCACCGGGAAAGAATTTCCCGGCTGGTGCTCCCCAGAACGCATGCATGTATGTGTTATGGCGAAAATGGTGTGTTTTTTTTTTATTTTCTCCAAAACGCGTGTGTGTTATTATGTATAATAGCGAAAGTGACGTATTTTTGCCCTTGGAGGGAAGAATTACAGCTGAAGAGTTATCCTCGAACCTTCATTTTGACACCCGTAAGAAAAGCAAGATAACGCACCCACCCCGGGAAAGATTTTCCCAGCTGGTGCTCCCCAGAACGCATGCATGTACTCGGAGTATGTGTTATGGCGAAAATGGTGTTTTTTTTTTTACTTTTTTCTCCAAAACGCGTGTGTGTTATTATGTATAGCGAAAATTACGTTTTTTTGCCCTTGCCGGGAAGAATTACAGCTGAAGAGTTATCCTCGAACCTTCATTTTGACACCCGTAAGAAAAGCAAGATAGCGCACCCACCACGGGAAGGACTTTCAGAGCCGAGTTTCTCCACAACCCATGTATATATGTATATATTGCGAAAATTGTGTTTTTTTTTTCAAGTATTATCTGCGTACTTGTACTCGTAGCTTCGCCGAGATTATTTCCAGAGATGCATCGCGCGGGATTTTGCACGTCCACCCTCTCACCGCTGTCTGGGGAATCATGTTGGAGATTTTTGCTACGGGGGGATGTTTTCTTTCGAGTACAGGCAGTACGGTAGGTCCGTGTGCCGCCATGTCTGTCACGATTAGCCTGCTGCTGCAACTCCAACCCGTCAACCTTCAATACATAAAAGCTTTCAATGTTTTCGCGCATCAGACGGGTCACGTATCCTCTGCGTAGATTCGTCGAGATATTTCTGGAGATGCATCGCTCGGCATTTGCGCTCATTTTACTCTCTCGACGCTGTCGAGGGGACCATCTTGGAGATTTTTTTCCAACGGAGGGATGTTTTTTTTGCGAGTACAAGCAGTACGGTAGGTCCGTGCTCCGCCCCTGCTGTAGGACTGGTCTACTGCTGCCACGCCAACGCGTCAACCTTCAGTACATCAAGCTTTCAGTGTATTCGCACATCGGGCAGGTCACGGGGCTATGTCATCTAGGCTCTATATATGTCGTTATGATGTGCTGCACTTAATCTGTGAGGCAAATATGTGTTAAGTGATGCAGATCGTACAGATCCCATCCGGCACAATGATCTAGACCATGCCATACCGGGCTTTTGTTTCTACGTTTTTGTTGTTTTTTTTGCGCATCCCATGTGCCATCTTCGCACTTCTTCTTCCTCGTTCTCCCTCCGTAGACGTTACTCAAACCCGGGGTCATAAAAAGAAGGCTCTTCCCCCCCCCTTCCCCACTTCGGTGCGCGCCTTTTGTTTCTATCGCGAAAATACGTCAGCCCTTTCTTCCCCCGTCGACTTGCATCGAATTTCATGTAGCATCGGTGACCGCCGACATGGGCTACGATAAAGGTATACCGTTTTTTGGCGACAATGTTTTCTGGATGACGGGGCTCCTTAACCTACTAATACTTTTGTCTGAAAAAAAAAAAATAATGGGCCGTTTTTGTTTTGCATGATTCTTGTTGTGTACCCAGGCCGTGTTTTTTTTCATCCGGTATACAAGTATACGTAGCAGTTTTGATTTTTCTCCAAATCAGCTTTTGGGAGAGGTCTTTTAACCCTTTTGCAACTGGAAACCCATTTTTTAGGGACAAACTTACTTGGGTTTAGTGTAGGGAGGGGTTCGGGGGCTCTAAAGGGGCTAAGCTCCCAAATTGAGGATCAGCAGAAAAAAATGTGGTGCACCTCTGTTATCGTAGCACGTGTCCGCCGGTGGGGACAGCTCCCGCTGTCATTCGGGGCCGGCGAACTGAAGGATACACCAGCTAGCGCTGGATTGCGAATACCATTTAATTAACTTGACACACGACATGTATGAAAATGCGGCAGAATCGAGGTCATTAAGCTTTAGTTTCCCCCGTCCGCCGGAGGATTGAGAAAAAAAAAAAAAACGCGTACAAGACCCGAGCGCCCGGACCTCACTTCAGAAATGGTCGGAATGGGAAACTAACCAGAGCGCTTTGATCGCAGGAAGCTTTGGAAGAGAACAAGTTTTTCTTCAATTGTTTTGATTATTAGAAGACTTGATTTTGGAGACCCCCCCCTTCTCAATGGTTTTTCCATTTTTACAGAACTTGGCTTTACACGGGGGTAAAGGCAAGTTATCTAAAAATGGAAAAAATGGAAGAAGAAAAAAAAATGTTTTATTTTTTTTAAATCGGTGTAAAGCCAAGTTATCTAAAAATGGCAAAAATGGAAAAAGAAAGAATAAGTTTTTTTTTTTTTTTCATCGGTGTAAAGCCAAGTTATCTAAAAGTGAAAAAAATGGAAAGAAAAAAAAAATTGTTTCCATTTTTCTATCGTCCTGCGATCACAGCGCTCCGGTTAATTTTTCATTCTGGCCAGTGGTAGTTAGGTGTATGCTGTCCCAATCCTTGGGCACCCACGACCGACCGGATATACATACGATGTCTGGCCTGAAAAATACGGGTCATGACCTGGCATCTGATCTGTGCGATCTGTAACGAAGGCTACCGTAGGGGTGGTACCCCAATTTTCGTTGCCGGGTTGAGGCCATTCGCGCGAGTAGCCTCAACATGTACTTCAACCATAGACAGACCCAACCCAAGATGTAGTTGATGCAGAGCGCATTTCGATGCGAGTCGACGAGGGGAGAAAAGAGCTGGAATGTTTTCGCAATGAAAAGGAAGACACGTACCGTGGTGGGGAGGGGGGAGAAGAGCCTGCGTGGTGACTCCTGGATCTGAGATTACGTCTAGGGAGGGAGAAGAAGAAAGGAAAGTGCGAAGACCATAGAAGGGACAAGCAAAAAAAATATAGAGAAGTAGTTTTGGGGAGGTTTGCGTTCTTCGCATTAAAGTGATGTTTCCACCCATCTATATTCAGCACAACCAGTGGCCGTGCTGGTGCCTCGTAGAGCTGAGAGACGACCTCTGTGGTCACAAACTACGCACGAAACTACGAGACGGAGATGCACGTTCCAAATCCAGCGAGGCGACTTGGCCATGGGATACCAACTGCAGTGAGCACGCGAGGAAAGACACAAAAATGTGCAAGCCAGCACACCAGACTACTACTTGCAGTCAGTAACACAGGGGGGCAAAAAAAAAGCGGAAAATATGAATAGGGAAGTGAAAAACAAAAAGGAACAAGTAATCTTGTTGGAAAGAAAGCACACCAGACTAGTTGCAGTAACACAGGGAAAAAAAAAAAACGAAAAGATTAAATAGGAAATGAAAAAAAAAATAGAAAGGAAAAAGCAATCGGAAAGAAGGAGGGAAACAGTGCCTACCTCGAAACCGGAAAGCACTGCTGATAAAAGGCTACGACTGCTCCCGTCAGTGGCTCTGAGCAGATATTGAACAAGGCCGTAAGAGTCACCCCTTCGTCGCGTGTGTTCTTTACGTTAAGCTGGCTTTTTTCGCCCATCTACATCCAGCCGTAGCCACAGCAGTCGTGTGCAGATGTCTCGCCCCTTCACTGTTGACATAATGACCTCACACAGCAGTTTCCAAGTAAGTGGTCGCCAAAAATGTGGGGGCAGATCTTCATTGGCTTCGCTCTCTGCCTCAAGTACGTGCTGGTGTGTTGTGTTGGCCTGGACTTCTTGCTGTGATGTCTGCGTTTCTTGTCTATATCTACTGTACGCAGTGGGGGTCTGGAATTCTTCCCCGTGATGTCTTGCGTTTTCTGCCTGTATCTACCGCTGTACACGGCAGCAGTGGGATTCTGGAGTTCTTGTGATCTCCGCGTTTTCTGTTTATATCTACTGTACTCACTGGGGGTCTGGAATTCTTCCCCGTCATCTCCGTGTTTTTTGTCTAGATCTAGTGCTGCACGCCAAATATGTCGGTTGACGGTCTAGTGTTGTCTCGCCAAGGCCTCTTCAGACGTAATATGCTTGTTTTAGTATACATGGAGAGATCCTTTGTCCCGTTAAGGCCTCTATAGACGTAGTATACCGGTTTTAGTATAGAGCGGCCATTTGTCCCGACAAGGCCTTTTTATACGCAATATACTGGTTTAGTGTGGAGCGGTCCTTGACTGTTGTCTGCCAACAGTCGAGAGTGCCGTCAACCGACCTCTTTGTTGTACACAATGGGGATCTCGCTATGGTGCCGGTTGGATAGTGCCGGTTGCCCGCTATAAGGCGCCTATGAGAATCTCGTGGCACAGATCAGGTGGGAACAACCCGTAGAGGCCAAAGCTATACTGTAGATCTGAACGCGAGAAAAATACAAAAAAAGGCGGAATTTTTTTTCCAACAAGAAAACTAAGGGTTCTCAATATGGCCAGGCGTTTCCCGAAAGACGGGGTTTTTACCTGGTGTCCCCGGTTTTTGCCGTCGAAGCACGTCCGTCAAGGCATTTGCCTTGACCCCGTCCGTCAAGGGGTAAAATTGCCGTCTCCTGACATATTTGGCAGAGGCAGGATGCGGAGTAGTTTCGGTTGCCGCTATAGTGCCGGTTATGCCAGACTTTTCCAGCTCATCTGGAGTATTCTGGCATAATCTGCGATACTTTGTAGCTATCCATATCCATCTGGAATATTCTGGCATAATCTGCGATACGTTGTAGTTATCCGTCTGGAGTATTCTGTATTCTGGCGTAATCTGCGATACTTTGTAGTTATCCGTCTGGGGTATTCTGGCATAATCTACCATGCTCTGTGTAGTTATCCATCTGGAGTTTTCTGGCATAATCTGCGATACTTTGCAGTTATCCGTCTCGAG
Organism: Undaria pinnatifida; assembly: GCA_012845835.1. NCBI lineage: Eukaryota > Phaeophyceae > Laminariales > Alariaceae > Undaria > Undaria pinnatifida. The sequence goes on along the minus strand of JABAKD010000017.1, from coordinate 2,165,133 downwards.
TATTCTGGCATATTCTGCGATACTTTGTAGTTATCCATCTGGACTATTCTGGCATAATCTGCGATACTCTGTAGGTATCCACCTGGAGTAGTCTGGCATAATCTGCGATAATTTGTAGGTGTCCGTCTGGAATATTCTGGCATAATCTGCGATAGTTGGCAGTTATCCACCTGGAATATTCTGGCATAATCTGCGATACTTTGTAGTTATCCGCCTGGAGTATTCTGGCATAATCTGCGATACTTTGTAGTTATCCATCTGGAGTGCTCTGGCACAATCTGCGATATTTTGTAGGTGTCCGTCTGGAATATTCTGGCATAATCTGCGATAGTTGGCAGTTATCCACCTGGAATATTCTGGCATAATCTGCGATGCTTTGTTGTGACCCCTCGTGTTTTGTCAGTCTTGATGTAGTGAACGGCCTCTCTTGTTATTTCTTGACTCAACAAATACGTATAATGTGGAGAGACGAATTTGCCGAGAGTGCTTTATGCACAGCTTGGGTGAGCACAATTCGACGCGAGTCGACGAGGAAAGAACGTGCTGATATATTCTCGCGATAAAAACGAAGGCGCGTGCCGTAGTGGGGAGGGGAGGGGGGAGAAAAGCCTCCTTAGTGACCCATGGTCTGAGTTACATCTATGGGGAGGGGAGGGGGGGGGGGGAGTACTCATTTGTCGCTTGCCTTTGTCATTCGACCATTGACCACGCATTCCTTTCGAGACGGAGCACCGTTCCTACTCCTAATAGAGGCACCTCCAACATTTGGGCGCTCATTACGCTTCTTCCATCTATTACACAGAAACTGTCTGTTTATCCTATCCCCGTCCTGTTTCGCCGTCTGTGGCCGCCGTCTGACTCCTAGAGTTGCGTGTAGGCAGTAAGAAGGAGCAATAAATAGTGCGAAGATAATTTACAAATGGGACAAGCTAAAACAAAAACAAAAAAAAACGATGGCTCGTCGCACCCAAACGAGCACCGATCGCGGGCCGCCGACGTGGTCGCTATTTTCTTGAATAGTATTACCTAGTAGTTGCGGTTAATATGGCAAGCGTTCTCGCGATATTCTCGTTTCAAGTTAGTCATGTTTGTACAACCAAGGTACAAGAAACCAGGTCCCTTAAGAATGTTAATGGCGTGCAATGGACATATCGATGGCGTGCAATGGACCGGACGCGTACACCGGCTAGGTCCGTTTTTTTTTTTTTGGTTGCGGTTGTGGGCTGTAGGTAGAAATGTCGAATTGGCGGAAGGGCTGACTGCCTATGGACCCGTGAACGGGCACGGGTTCGGTTGTTGGTGTTGCTGGATATGGCTGTGGGCTGTAAATAACAATGTCGAATTAGCGGAAGGGCTGACCGCCTTGACCTTTTGGAACCTCTTGTTTGCAATATATATACAGTTCGAAGCATATATATATATTTTGGGGGGGGGGCAGGCGCCTGCGGAAAAACTTTTATGTGCAGGCGATTATTTAGCAGGAGAACACCTGTTTTAGGCCGTGTTTCGCGACGGTTTGGACTGGATACAAACATGTGGTCCTATAGCCGGTCGCCTCGTCTGTTTGAGGCTGTGTTTCGCGACGGTTTGGACTGGGTACAAACATGTGGTCCTACAGCGAGTCGCCCCGGTGGCGTATCAGGTTTTCGTCGAGTCTGGTATCTAGGTCAGTTTCGTGAGTTCGAATCCCTCCGAGTGCATACTCGTGTAAATTCGTGGGGACTTTCTCTTGTGCACAAATTGATTGCGGAAGGCGCGAGAGCGTGAGTTAGCAACACTCGATGAACAATCCACGAGCAGTGGGATTGCTGTACCCTATGCGCGATAAAAATCGAATTCAAGAACCGAGGGGAAGCAGGGACGACACGTGTAACCGCGGCTTGTCCAAAAGCTGGAAAGCAGATGTGTGAAAAAAAAAAACTCCACGCAGTGCCCTTAAAAGCGACCGGAAGTCGCATGAAACGAGGGCTACGGATCGGGAGAGCATCCCTATTTTTTTCGCTGCAGGATTTGTGACTGACTCTGTACTCTGTACCTCACACACAGACGAAACAAAAAAATACTTTCGGCGACTTTTTTGGCGCATCGCAGCTTTGCCATGCCACTCATTCCATCGTTCATTGTTGCGGATTCATGGCGCAAAAATAAAACAGCACGAAAGCTTAACGCCTTCGCTGCTGGAACCCTTTGTGGGGACAAATTTACTTGAAGTTAGCATAGGGAGGGGTTTTGGGGGCCCTAAAGGGGATCACTCGCGCGAGTTACCCCGAGCCACCGCCAAGAAAAAAATCTCAAAGTCACCCCCTACCGCACGTAGCCTTACCCCCCCCCAAAAAAAAACGCCTCCAAAAAACGCCTTCCGAAAAGCGCCCCCCAAAAACGCCCCAAAAAGTGCTGAGAAAGGTGACGCATCAATCAGGCTAGATAGACTTCGTTCGAGGGTCGGACATCAATCATCGCCTTGTTCTGCACGTAAACTTTCCGCAGGCACCTGCAGCATGTTGTTTGTTTGTTTGTTTGTTTGTTTGTTTGTTTGTTTTGTTTGTTTGTTTGTTTGTTTTGCTTGTTTGTTTGTTTGTTTGTTGTTGTTGTTGTTGTTGTTGTGGTTGTTGTTGCTGTTGTTGTTCTCCCATTAACTCCCATAATCAAGCCCGTGGTCACAGGACAGGCTCTAGTCACTCTGGAGTGGAGGAATACCCTAGGAAAAAAAATTTGATCGCGGTATGACGATTATAGCACGGGATACTACAATTAAAGAGTAGAGGGGGTGGGGGGTGTGCTCGGTTGGTTCATGGCCGTAGTCGTATGACCATAGACCCTCGCATCCCTGCTATGCCGGGACGGAGCACGTCGGGTTTTCCCCAACCAGGCAGGCATTGCTTGCACCAAGCGCGAAGCGCCGTGAGGTGTTCGGCGAGTCGCACGAAGGGTGAACTGTATCCTTCCAAGAACCGCTCGTAAGACGGACTTCGGCACCTTGTGCCTATTTTATTGCTTATGGATGACAGCGCCAATGAGTTATACTTTGTTTTCTGGTGTGGCCACTCCAGAGACAGCAATGGATATTCCTATGTAACTGCCTCGTGGGTGCCTTACCATGTTCACACTACGTGATTTGATCATTTCCCTTGTGCGGAGTTAGGGTTCTCCACCCCGCACAGCAGTATGATATATTTCGATAACCATCATGGTGACCGCAAAAAAAACAAAACAAAATTCAACAGTACCCTGGTTGTCTAGCTCACGCAATGATTGGCATGTTTTATAGCGTCGTTGCCAACCAACGCCAACCAACCCCAATAATGCATGTTTTACAGCGTCGGTGCAAACCGAGGCCAACCATTATATGTATGTAGAGTGGGGGGGGGTCGTTTTGTGTCAGAATAAATGCAAGGTATCTAGACGCTTCCCCGATGACAAGGCTCTACTTGTCAACACTCTAAAAAGCTAACCAATACTATGTTATAAAAATAATATTACATTCCAGCTGTGAGATCGAAGATTTTGTCGAAACCCATCTTTGCAAGCTGTGTGTGATACTCCGATCGCGCGTATTACGGGTTGTGTGTCCTCATTAAGGATATAGGTCGGCGACTCCCCTTGAAACTACAGTGTAGCTATCAGGGTCAACGGGGTGATGTTAGTCAGTCTGTGCGCGGAAACTATAAAACCCGTTTCTGAGGGGGACAAAATCTGACAGCTGTGGAAGGAAATGCATCAGTTTATCAAGTGAATCCTGTAAGTCGAATATCCGGTAAGGGGAGGGCGGAGTTTTTAAGGACGTGGGGGCCTGATTTTGATCGAAAGGGGGGCGGGAGGGCGGGAGGGGGGGGAGGGGACGGGTGGGGCAGGTCAATTTATACGCGTCCCCCTCAATGCGGGTTATACAGTTTCCGTGCGCAGAAGAAGGCTGAACGTGTTAGTCCTCTTGACCCTGCCATTAGCAGGGGAGTCGCCGACCTGTATCCTTCACGAGGGTATACACACCCCGTAATTCGCGCGATCGAAGTGTCACATGCATCTTGCGAAGCTGAGTTTTTATAAAAGCCCTTTTTGGTCGATCTCATCATTCATCACACATCATCATCATCATCACACACATCTCAAGTGTATTTTTCATTTTTCTAAATATACGCGGACGAAGTATCGCACGCAGCTTGCTAAGCTGAGTTTAGATCAAAACCTTTTTGGTCGATCTCGCAGCTGAAGTGCATTTTTTCATTTTTTAAATATACCGGGTGGCTGTCATGATCCCATTGGTGTTTTGTTTTCTGTTTTGTATGATATAACGATTAGGTTTCCCGGAGATCGGAACACATCCGAGCTGAGCCAGCCATAAAACTTAGAATCACTATGGTCAGTCAAGCACGCTCGTGCCAGACCTGATACGTGTGTGCGACTTCCTGAGGGGTCTGACCTGCTTTACCTATGGATTCATTGCAATTTCTTTGTCACCGACAAAGCTTTTTTTTTCTATTATCCTCGGACCGATGGGGAAAAATAAAAGCTACAAAGCGTACGAGTGGTTTTGCGTGATAAAATTGTAGGTAGAAATAGTGTGGGTGTTTTGTTTTGCTGCGGTTCACCTTCGAGCGAGACGATATGAAAGCCCACAGAAAACAGACAAGTACCAGTTACCATCCCAGCAGTATATAATGCTGTGTTGTATTTCAGATTTATGTGACACGATGAACAGGTGTCCCGGAGATCGGAACAACCTGACCTACTGCTACGAGCTGGGCCTGCCATAAAACGTGGGATCAATCATGGAGTCGTGTCTCGTGAAGTAGTATTATTAGTAAGTGGGACTTAAAATTTGCAGCCGGAAATTTGGAAGCACTGACCCTGACACATCAGTGCATGTGAAACAAAAACAGTACGAATATGAAAAATATTATTTACCAGGTGTTTATAAGAGGGAACCTTACCGCTTTTGCGACAACATGGTTGACATATACTCTTTTAATCATACCAGTATATACCCTAACCCTAGCCCTAACCCTAACCGGATGAAACGCAACAGCCAGCCATTGTACGGTGAAACCCCCTTTGTCTCGTACACAGCATTGTGCGTCAACCATGTTGTCGAAAAAGTGGTAAGAAGCTCTACTGGTTTAAAATTCGACTGGAACTCGACGACATATCGGCGAAAACTAAGAAAACACCAGCTTCTTTAACCCCTTTAGAGCCGGAAACGGTTGTCGGGGACCAAATTACTTGGAACTAATGTGGGCTACTTTTTGGGGTAGTTAAAAGGGTTGAAAAAGCTCAAAAATACCAGCTTATTTACGATACATTCCCTAATAATATCTTCGTTCTCGATTAAGGTGAAAGTGGGTGTAGACATCGACGCGTGCTACGAGATAGAGGAGCACCACTTTTTTTTCTGAGGATCCTCAATTTGGGAGCTTTAAGACCTCTTCCGCAAAAGAAAACTGATTTTTGGAGAAAATACACATCTGCTATTATACCCGATGAAAAAAGCCCACCGCCTCGGTACACGAGGAGAATCGTCCCCCCCAAAAATGGAGAAAAAAAAGACGATTTTTGGGTTAAGGAGCCCCCCGTCATTCAGAAAACAAAATAGCCAAAAAACGGTATACCTTAATACCCATATTGCCAAAAAACGGTATTCCTTACTACCTGTATCGTCAAAAAAAACGGTGTACCTTAATACCTCTATCGTAGCACGCGTCCATCACTGGGGATACAAGGAGAAGATCGACATCAGTTTTATTGTCCAATTCGTTGATCTTCACGAGATATGGCAAAACGAGATTGCATACGAACTCGCTACATACGGGCACTTTATAACACAAGCGTGATGATACGAGTGTATCGAGAAGAAGGGTGTTTAGACGCGATGCACAGCTAGCTCACTTTTTTCGATTTTTCGAACTGGAGTTCTAGCACCGTATTTCGTGACGCCCGTGCGAAATTATTATTAAAAATGAAAATACAATCCAGCTGTGAGGTCGAAGATTTTGTCGAAACTCATATTTGCAAGCTGTGTGTCATACTCCAATCGCGCGTATTATGGGTTGTGTGTCCTCATTGAGGATATAGGTCGCGACTCTCCTTGGAACTACAGTGTAGCTATCAGGGTCAACAGGGTGATGTTAGTCAGTCTGTGCGCGGAAACTATAAAACCCGTTTCTGAGGGGACAAAATCTGACAGCTGTGGAAGAAAATGCATCCGTTTATCAAGTGACTCCTGTAAGTCGAATACCCGGTGAGGGGAGGGCGGAGTTTTGAAGGACGTGGGGGCCTGGTTTTGATCAAAAGGGAGCGGGGTTGGAAGGGGGGGGAAAGGGAAGGGGGGGGGGGGGGGGGAGGGGCAGCTCAATATGTGCGTGGAAGCTATCATGGGGGGGGGGGGTTGGGTCGGGGGGGGCAGCTCAATCTGTGCGTGGAAACTATACATTCTTTCAAGGGGATAAATGTGACGGTTTTGGAAAGATTATGTATTGCCTGTTTTTTTTTGTTCTTTGTTTGTTCTTTCGGGTGAGTTTCAGTCGCGTTTGTATTGCTTTTCGGTTGCATTTTCTGTCGTATCTCCCGAAAATAAAACGAGACTCAAAAACGTCCAGAAATACACGTTTTGGTTGTTGGTGCATGAACAACGCCGTGCCAAAGGCTCATCATGTCCAATTGCGTAAAATTGGGCAGTGCGAGGCCGATCTAATGTTTTGACACGGTCTTGGCTGTCCCCGCTCGTACTCGTATGGCATAGCCTGGTACCTGTATACCAGGTATATATATATACACTCGAGCAGCACTTCAGTCTACGGATTCTCACGTCTCGCTCTCCCTACTGGCACCACTTCCGACGACTGTTTTTTGTCGTCGTTTTCGCTATGCGATACATATCTAGGCAGAACTTTCGACAGCAACGTAGCTTACGAGGGAATGTTGGCTTAGGTACGCGCTTAGGTACGGAAATGGCTGTCATCTTGGTACCCCCGACTGGGTCGTCAGGGAACATTCGGGATACATCCCCGGGTATCCTCTCAATTTGGATGTGCGTCTTGATGGTAAAACGGATACTGCTGCTAAAGTTGAAATTGATCAAGAACCCGAACAGCAGTCAGTCCCAATGTACGAGTAGCCTTAACGAGACGTCTGGGTTTTTTCTAGAACGAAGTACGTGTAGAAATCGGGGAATATTTTTATATATGAGTTCAATGTGGTCCACCGAATTTTCAAAATAAAAATAAAATGTCGGATTTTTCCGGACTCCAGGATGAAGTACGTGTAGAAAAAATCGGGGAATATTTTGATGTATGAGTTTACTGTGGTCGACCGAATTTTCAAAATAAAAAAAAATGTCGGTTTTTTCTGGACTAGGATAGAGTACGTGTAGAAATCGGGAAATATATTGATGTATGATTTTAATGTTGTCGACCGAATTTTCAAAATATACCAGGTATATAATTTCGGATTTTTCCGGACTAGCTTAAAGTACGTGTAGAAAAAATCAGGGAATATTTTGATGTACCTGTTGTTGTTGTTCTCACATTAACTCATCTGGTATGATGTTAATGTGGTCGACCGAATTTTCTAAATGATGAATAAAGTGTCGGATTTGTCCGGACTGGGATAAAGTACGTGTAGAAAAATCGGGGAATATTTTGATGTACAGCAGGTGGCCCTATATAGTGCGGGTATGTGTCACGAAAATTGACCCGCACTATACCGGGCACCCGCACTATATAAAAACCGGCCACTGCAGAGGGGTCTATATTGTGACAAACAATTTCACCCGCACAATATCGGACACTCGCACTATATAGGGCCACCTACTGTATGAGTTTAATGTGGTCCACCGAATTTTCAAAACTAGAATAACATGTCGGATTTTTCCGGACGAGGTGTATGTATGGGTAGGGTCGAGGTCGGGGTCAGGATTAGGGTCTAAAGTAGTGTTTTGGGCAGTTTTTTGTATTATCCGTTCCCGATTCCCACGTGGGCCAAACCAAATTCCCCGATTTCCACACTTTTGTCCTAGATAATAATCCAGATGTCTCGTAAAGGCGGTAGTGTTTGATGCAGTTTTGGAGGTTTTCCGTCTCATGAAGCTGGAATGGTAACACAAGTGGGCCAAACCACATTCCCCGATTTCCATACTTCATCCTAGATAATGATCCAGAATTGCGGTGAAGGCGGCTCCAGTATACATGCACTACCGTAGCCCGACTCCTTGTGCCTTTTGCTTTGCTGACCACGGGTTAGCTACGGTTAGTAGAGTACTCGATTTAAGAGCCCCTTGGAGCCAGCCAGTGCAGTGGGAACTCTGATTTAAGAGCGCCCCGTGACAAGTCGAAACAAGCGCCTTTACGACTGGAAACTCTTTTTGGGGACAAAATTACTTGACTTTAGTATAGGGAGGAATTTGGGGGCTCTCAAGGGGTTACGCATTTACAAGTGGAAACCCTTTTTGGGGACAAAATTACTTGAAGTTGGTGTAGGGAGGGATTTGGGGGCTCTAAAGGGGTTAACTACACGTTGCTCTCATCTGTAGTGGGAAATGTACAGCTTTTAGTATAGGTGGGACATGCCGGTCCGACCGCTGAATGCTCTTATCCTGGGCGCTCTTGAATCGGGGTACCCGCTGTACCGCTTATGTCTCCGTGCCGCTCTTCATCTCAGATTGAGTTGTTACGTCAGGTTTTTGTAGGGGCATCGCAAGGCGTAACAAGCCAATCTGACCGCTCTAGAGCCCCAACACCCCTCCCTGCCTCTACGATTGAGTTAGATTGACACGTGACATTTATGAAAGTACGTGGAAGCGTGGTGAGCTTAAAACCTTCTCTTAGCACCGCACTGCGGAGACGGGGAAAAACACTTGGAGTTAGACCAAGGTAACTTTAGGAGTCGGAAATGTTTTTTTTTTCTTCTCCAATCCGCCGGAATATCAACAAAACGAAACGAAAACTACATTACACTAATTACAAATAAATTGTCCCGAAAACGGGTTTCCAGTTGTGCAGGCGTTAATTGAGCGACGGTGTGGTACGTCTTCTCTTGTTTGCGGGAGCTCTTAAACCGGGGTACCCCGCTGCAATGTTGTATTGACACAAGTAACGAGTCCAGGTTAGTGTTGCGAAAGTTGTTGCTGTTGTTGTTGTTCTCACGTCAACTCGCCTAATCAAGTCGGTGGTCACAGGACAGGCTCCAGTCACTCTGGAGCTGAGGAATACCCCGGGGGAAAAACACAAACAAACCAAAGGTGACCAGTACAAGTACACGCATATATCACAGCCGACTCAATCCATGCCTCCACCAGAAACATTTAGTAAGTAAAGTGTGAAAGTGCCGTGTCGCGACCTCGTCCTGGAGAGTATCGCCCTCTGCCGGGGTACATCGGCGTTCCACTCGAGTGGAATTGTTGGTGTTTTCATCTGACACGTGCTACGTTAGAGGTACTCCGCTTTTTTTCTGAGGTTTCCTCGATTTGGTCTCCCCCAAAAACTGATCTGCATAAAAATGGCTAGTATATACCGGATGAAAAATGCCATGCATGGCCTAGGTGTACAGCGAGAATCATGCGAAAAAAAAAATGGAAAATTTCCGACGATAGTATTAGTAGGTTAAGGAGCCCCCGTCATTCAGAAGCCATTTCGCCAAAAAACGGTATACCTTAATACCTCTATCGTAGCACGCGCCATCTGGCAAGGCCAGGCAACGCACCACAGCAGTGACATGTAAGGATATTGGGCGGAGACACAGAGTGCCCCCTCTGCAGGTCTGCCAATTGAGCAGGTCCTCGGAGAGTACTCACTGTCTTGGCGTTTTTTTTGTTTTTTTTTTCATCCTCCGGCGGATGGGGAAAAATAAAGCTCTAGCTCACCACACTTCCACGTATTTTCATACTCGTTGTGTGTCGATTGTCTTAGCGTTCGTAGTCGTAGCTTTATTCGATTCCACCAGAGCCCCGGATGGCTTCTGAGATCGGAGGCACGTGCCTCCGATCTATTTCCTGACTATATCCCGAATATAAAACGCCAACCTTATCGTACAAAACCCATCCAAAGTATCTAAAAAATACGGATAATTACAGGCCTTTCGAGGCCGTATCTTAACAGACAGCGGTTTCGAGTTGTATCGGGAAAAAAAAGCGGACCATCTGGCAAGGCATCGCACCACAGCAGTGACGGGCGGTTTCGAGTTGTACGCGGTACGCAGACCAGGTCCTGCCGACGACGCCATTTTCAATGGAAACGTGTAGATCAGTGGTCAACATCGAGTACACCCGGTTCTTTTGTGGCAAGAATCGGGTACCTTTCTATTTCAGTGTTCGCCACGCCCCCAGGACGCCACCGAACTGACCAACGCCGGCCACCACCCGACGATGGCCACATTTCCGCCGGGTATACCCGATTTTGGCTACTCAACCCCCAAAAGGTACTCCGTTGTTATTCCCCACTACCCGAAGATGACTGGGGTGTTCGACGACATGGGCCCAACGACCCACTAAGCACCATCTGAGTTCCACCCGAGTTCATCCCCACGTTACCAAGGAAAACGCACAAGAACCATCTGCTTGATGCCCATGGTTTGGTTCTCCCGACCACAAACCACCGCGTCCTCTCTCCTTTCCTCCAACCCAAAGTCAACTCGGCAGAGCGCTTTTCTCTCCCCTTCCACCAACAAGCCACCTCAGGATAGCAGCAGAGTAGAGACAAGTCATGAGCGACATTACCACCCTCCTATCGCAGAAGTTTTATCCTTTCACCACGTCCCTGTGGGAGGCCGTGGGCGTGCTTTTCGCGCACAAGCAGCGCTCGTTCGTTGAGGGCGAGAACGGCGGGGGGTGCTTCACACCTAGTCCCTGCGGGAGGCCATGATGTTTTTTCGCGCACAAGCAGCGCTCGTACGTTGGGTGCTGCTGTCAGGGCGTGACGGACGAATCAGTCGCTGCTGCGGCGAAAGAAGTTGCCCGAAACCCGCGTTGCGCTACACAGCAAATCCGACCCGAAAAGCAGCCAATATATGCCCTGGTGTGAACAGAACTAGGATTAGAGGGGGGGGGGGGGGGGGGGGGGGGGGGGGGCGTACTCTTTTGTTGCTTGCTTTGGTGGTTTGGCCATTGACGACGCATCCCTTTCGAAACGGAGCGCCGTTGCTGCGCTTAATAGAGACCTTCAACATTTGGGCGAGTACAAGGGAACAGCGACATACAGGGAGGGCTACGACTTATGAGAAGGGGCTGTTAATAATAAGTAGGCTTCTCTTAAACAGGTGCTTGTCTTAAATGGGAATGGGTATCATGCGCTGGTGGCTCAAAGTATGCCCGTGCCAAGCCGTTATACCGGTAATCTTGAATCGGTGTTTCTCTTGTACCGGGTTCCCTTAAACCGTACCCCCCCCCCATGTATCGTATAGACTAAGCTATAAGCTCGTTTGGGCAGGTCGGTGTTACATGCCCGGTGACTTGCGTGGTGGCTGATATTTTTTCCTATAGGTTTCCTTTAATGTTTGTCTCTTATGATTCTACCTGGCGTATATGAGGAACGCCTCGCTTTAACTTGCAACACCTCTGGGGATTTCAAATGTACTAAACTATAAAATCATTTGGGAGATGGTCGGTGTCACATGCCCGGTTACTGTCGCGGTGGTTATTCGTTTTTCGTCAGCTTTCAATGAGCATTTTCCTCCCCTTTTTTCCAACCACATCTCGAAGGGAGAAGGGAAGCTTGTAGCTATTAATGATGATCACTCCGGAGTATAATTGTATCTGCACCCTGTGTGTTTTCTCCCGTGTGCTCGGGTCTACAAATAGTGGTGCCCCTCCCCCCCCTCCCCGTCTCCCCCCCTCCCCCCCTCCCCCCCTCCCCCCCTCCCCCCCCCCGTTTTTGCCTTCTTTTTTCCCTCCCGAGCTCGCCTCCTTTGACCTTTTTTGCTTTTTACCCTTGTGATATCGCTGCCGTTTGCTATCTTTGGTCCGCTCTTCCAGGGGTGGGGAAGAGCTGCCTGCTCCTTCGGTACAGCGACGACCAGTTCTCGGGGTCTTACATATCCACCATCGGGTGCGTGACTGCGATGTGACAACTAGTACCCGCGGGGTGGGTGGGGGGAAGGGTGTACTATTTTCGTGCGTAGTCGTAGTCGTAGTCGTTGGCTGTAGACCCTCGCATCCCTGCTATGCCGGGACGGAGCACGTCGGGTTTTCCCCAACCAGGCGGACATTGCTTGCACCAAGCGCGAAGCGCCGTGAGGTGTTCGGCGGGTCGCATGAAGGGTGCACTTCATCCTTCCAAGAACCGCTCGTGAGACGGACGTCGGCACCTTGTGCATACTTTCTTGCTTATGGATGACTGCGCCAATGAGTTGCTTTGTTTTCTGGTGTGGCCACTCCAGAGACAGCGATGGGTATCACCATGTAACTGCCTCGTGGGTGCCTTACCACATTCACACTACGTGATGCGATCATTCCCCTTGTGCGGAGCCAGGGTTCTCCACCCCGCACAATGCGATCTATAACCCGATAGCCACCATGATGATCGCCAAAAAAAAAACAAAAAAAACGGTACCCTGGTTGTCTAGCGAACGCAGTGATTGGCATGGCATGTTTTACAGCGTCGTTGCGAACCAACGCCAACCCCAATATATATGTAATGTTTTACAGCGTCGGTGCAAACCGAGGCCATCCATTACATACGTCGAAGTTTATAGAAGGGGGGAAGGTCCCTTATTGGGGGCCTTTGTTGTGCAGTATTTCGGGGGTCACTCGCGCGAGTGACCCCCCGGTTCCATGCGGTCTTGAGCTAGTGTCTTGTTGTAACTCTGCTATATGAACCCGCAATGGAATGGTAATCTACGCTGCGCTCCCCCCCAAAAAACGCCTACGTACTTGTAGAGCCTTGTTGTCCATGAGGTACAGAGTCACTCGGTGCGAATTACTCTTGCCTGGTGTGGAAATGGCTGAGCTGTGAGTCGGCAGGATTTTTTACGACTAATAACTGGTCGGTAGGTACCGTCAGCCAACTAGCTGACTTTAGTAGTCGGCAAGTCGGCTGGTGAAGCCAGATGAGGGCCAGCCGACTTCCCGACGTAAGTGAGGCGAGCGAAGCGAGCTAATGAGTCCCCCCCCGGTCGAGCTCCGTCCCCGCCTAAGGAAGGAGGGTTGATTCCGAAGTCACAACACCAAGGGGGAGGGGCCGGCCAAAAAACGGAAAAAAAACGCGCCCTATATTAAACAATCCCTGCTACATGTATGGAAACCAACTAAGTCGGATAGTCGGCACTTTCGGGGGAACGGCCAACTATTAGTCCGACTAGTAACTAGTTGGTGACTCAAGTCGTGCCTACTCACAGCTCTAATGATGATGGACCGAAATCGCCCCGTGAACCAAAGTCCAGGGGATTCCTATATCTGCACCGGGGTACCATGCAGCTTTGCAAAATGACGAGTATCGACCCCTTGGTAAAATGGATCGAACTCACAGCTGACGTGCTTGAAAAGAAATAAAAGAAATAAAAATCAACCTTTCACAATGGTTGGATGCTTTTTTTTTTTTATCGCGACGCGGCAGGATCGATTTCAAGATCAAGACCGCCATTTTACGGGGGAAGAAGGTCAAGCTGCAAATCTGGGACACCGCGGGGCAGGAGCGTTTCCGGAACATCACTTCTGGTGAGGAGACGCGAACGTGTGTCACGACGATACAGAATTAGCACTGTTGGGCTGTACGAGGTACTGCTGTTGGCCAAGGCTGCGGCAAGGGACGTTCCGCCATGCTCTGGAGCTGTGATTCGGCACGACATATCGCCTGCACAGCTGGAACCTCTTTTGGGGGACAAATTGACTTGAAGTTAGTATAGGGAAGGATTTTTGGGTCACCAACTAGTTATTGTTGGTCGGAGTATTAATTAGTCGTTCCCCGAAAGTGCCGACTATCCGACTTATTCGTTTTCCATACATTGTAGGAGGGATTGTTTAATGTAGGGCCTACACCAGCCTGCAATATATCTTGGTCGCCCCTGTGGCGTATCAGGTTATCCTTGAACTTGGTATAGGCCAGTTTCGTGAGTTCGAATGCCCCCGAGTGCATACTCGTATAAATTCGTGGGGACTTTTTCTTGCGCACAAGTTGACTCGCGGAAAGCGCGAGAGCGTGAGTTAGCAACACTCGATGAAAAATCGACGAGCAGTGGGATTGCTGAACCTTATGCGCGATAAAAATTGAAGGCGAGAACCGGGGGGGAAAAAGGACGACACCTGTGACCACGGCTTTTCCAAAAGCTGGAAAGTAGATGTGTGTGAAAAAAAAATATATATATATATATGGGTTGGGTTGGCGTCGGTTGGCCGGCGACACTGTAAAACATGCCGGTCACTACATAAGCTAGACCATCAGGGCAGTTTTTTTGTGTTTTTTTTCGCGGTCGATCACAGCTGGCGGTCGAGTTAGATCATTTGTGCGGGGTGGACCAGTTTACCTCGGCACGAGGGGAATGATGGTACATATCGCGTAGTGTTTATGGCAAGGCAAGGCACCCACGAGGCAGTTACATGGTACTCCCATTGCTGTCTCTGGGAGTGGCCATGCTGGAAATTAAATGAATTTGTTGAAGCTGTCATCCCTATGCAAGTCCGCCTCACAAGCGGTTCTTGGTAGGATGCAGCGTACTCTTAATGCGAATCGCCGAACACCTCACGCTCACGGCGCTTCGCCCTTCTTGCAAGCAACGTCTGCCTGGTCGGTGAAAACCCAACATACTCCGTCCCGGCATAGTAGGGGTGCGAGGGTCTATGACCATACGACTACGGCCATGCATGAATATCGAGTACGCCCCCCCCCCCCCCCTTCGCGTTATTTTAACCCCCCTCGCCCTTAACCCCCCCCGCCCCCTGCCCTTAACCCTCTCTCCTCTCCCCACCTCACATAATTATCCCCCCCCCGTTGAAGTATCCATATAATGGTTGGCCTCGGTTGACACCGACGCTGTAAAACATTATATGTATATTGGGGTTGGCGTTGGTTGGCAACGACGCTGTAAAACGCGCCGATCACTGCGTGAGCTAGACAACCAGGGTACCGTTTTTTTGTTGTTTTTTTTGGCGGTCACCATGATGGCTATCGAGTTTTTAGATCATACTGCTGTGCGGTGTGGAGAACCCCAGTTCCGCACAAGGGGGATGATCAAATCACGTAGTGTGAATATGGCGAGGCACCCACGAGGGGGTTACATGGTAATACCCGTTGCTGTCTCTGGAGTGGTCGCACCAGAAAACAAAGTAACTCATTGGCGCTGTCATACGTGAGCAAGAAAGTAGGCACAAGGTGCCGAAGTCCGTCTTACGAGCGGTTCTTGGAAGAACGCAGTGCACTCTTCATGCGACTCGCCGGTCACCTCACGACGCTTCGTGCTTGGTGCAAGCAATGTCTGCCTGGTTGGTGAAAACCCGACGTGCTCCATCCCGGCATAGTAGGGATGCGGGGGTCTATGGTCATACGACTACGGCCATGCACAAACTGAGTACACCCCCCCCCCCTCTTCCCCCCCCCGCCACCTTATGACCCCCCCCCTCCCCCCCCCCCTCCCCCCCCCCCCCCTTCTATGGCCATACGACTACCGCCATGCACAAACTGAGTACACCCCCCCTCCCTTCCCCCCTCTCTGTCTCGAAAGGGATACGTGGTCAATGGTCAAGTGACTAAGTCAAGCAACAAATGACCACGCCCCCCCCCCCCCCTCCCCCATACCCCCCTCCTTATTCACGGCAGCTTACTACAGAGGGAGCATGGGCATTTTGCTCGTGTACGACGTGTCGGACGAGAAGTCTTTCCGAAACGTAACGAACTGGATGCGCCAGATCGAGCTAAACGCCTCTCCGGATGTGAACACCACCCTCGTTGGCAACAAGTGCGACGTCGAAGAGGAGGACAGGGTGAGAAACATTTCAACGGCAATAAGAACAACAACAATAACAACAACAACCACAACGAACTACAACCACAACCACAACAGGAACAACACCAACCACCACAACCACAACAGTAACAATTGCGGTATGGGAATCAAGTGCGATGTTGACAAGGAAGACAGAGTGAGAAAAAAATAATGGATAACCCCCCCGCATCGCTGCTTCGACCAATCCCTTCATCGATAACATCTGCGTAAAATATCCCTGCCTCGATAACCCATCAGTCGGTGTCCCCTGCATCGATAGCCCACCCTTGCACATTGACGAGGCACTCGATAGTATCCATATTGATATTCCCTATACGAGAATCGATAATATCGGTGTCGATAATCTGTACGATAATCGGCTGTCCCTAGATCGATATCCCCTTTAATCGACAATATCTCTGTAACACTTTCATCCATAATTCCTACGGGTACATCGATAATGCCTGTATCGGTAGCCCCTGTATCGATAACCGTTACATCGATAATTGCTTTGTCGATATCCCCTGCATGGGTATCCTCTGCATCCGTAACCTCTGTACCGATAATCCCTCCATCGATAATCCTTGTATTGATAATCCCTACATCGGTAGTCCCGATAATCGGGCGTCCCTAGATCGATATCCCCTTTAATCGACAATCTCTCTGTCGATAACACCTTCATCCATAATTCCTACTGGTATATCGATAATCCATGTATCGTTAGCCCCTGTATCGATAACCGTTACATCGATAATTCCTTTATCGATATCCCCTGCATGGGTATCCTCTGCATCCGTAACCTCTGTATCGATATCCCTCGTATCGATATCCCCTGCATGGGTATCTTCTACATCCATAAACCCTGCGTCGATATTTCCTATAGCGATAACCCCTGTATCGATAATCCCTGTACCCATGATCCCTGTAGCGATAATCCCTATATCGGCAATCCCTGTGGCGATAATCCGTGCATCGATAATCCCTGTATCGATAATCACTGTAGCGACCAATCCCAAAGTATCGATAACCTCTAGCGATAATCCCTGTATCGATAACCTCTAGCGATAATCCCTGTATCGATAACCTCTAGCGATAATCCCTGTATCGATAATCCTGCATCGACCATCCTTGTAGCGACAACCCTTACCAGGCACATCGATAATCGCTGTATCGATATTATCTCCCTTGGACAGCCGAGAATCCCTACATCGATAATCCTTGTATCGATAATCCCTGCGTCGATAACCCCTGTCGCAATAATCCCTGTATCGGTGCAGCCCCTGCATGAATACCGCCTGCCAATTCTGCTTGTCTTCCACGGAGTCACCGTGCGTCGTAGTGTGTTTTTGGTCGATTCCGTGCGGTTTTCTCGCATTTTCGTTTCGTCATCCTTTTTTCTCCTCTCTCTGTTTTTGCGAGAGTATCACCTCGTTTTTTTCGTTCTTCCATCTTTTTGGGCGTGTGTCTGAACTGTATTTTGCGGTTTCGCAGATTTATCTCATGTTTGTGTTCTCCCTTTTTTTTTTAGGGTGTGTCTCTTGTGCACTTTTCGCGAGCTTAAGGTTCATCTCGTCGTTCTTGTTTTCTTTTCCTTTTGCGTGTGTGTTTCTGTCTGTATTTCGCGATTTCGCAGGCGTATCTCATTTTCTTTGTTCTTCCTTTTTATTTTTACGTGCGTTTGTTATGCCTGCAGATCGGTGACAATGGAAGGCCAAAAGTTTGATATTCCCGAAGATCCCAGCCAAACTTTGTCTGGACGGTCGCCTATGGACCCGATTTTGTAGATTATTTTTTACAACTTTATATTTTCCGGAAGATAATGTTTCTCGCGGCGATCATGGCCAACATTTGCTGAAGAAAATCTCAAGCAGATATCGGATTGGACGCGGCGTAATTTCGTGTTCTCCACACACTTCGTTCTACGAAATCAAGGACAGCGTCGTGATCTCTGAACGTGGCGAGCTCGTTAGGGGCTCCGACCCCCCCTTGGTGTACGGCGCTCACTGTGCGGCCGGTGATTGGTGGCGAGCGCCGATCACGCTTCTGTTGAAAACATATTTGGTGGCTGGTGTGTAGAAAACTGAGACAAAAACTCTCTGTCGTCTTTCAATGGGCGAAAAACAGAATTTTGAGAGGATGTGACGGAAGACCACAGGACAAAACAAGCAACCTCTCACGCCCTAGGGCATGGATCGAGATGAACTCTTGAGCGCTGTCACCTACACTCATGTGATCTTGTCCGGAGCGAAGAGCAGTGACCACGGATTGTCTCTATCTCGAGATCGAAGGTCAATCGTGTTTGGTGGACAATGTTGATCAAGACTTGATGAAAAATAGACAAATTGACATGCTGGCCCGCATGACCGAAAAAGAGCCGGAAACACATATTTTATTATTTTTCCCTCAATAGCGACGTTACCCGGAATCTTTCAGCAAATAACCCCCAAAAAAGTTTGGCAACTTTTTGGCCAAACTGTTTGCTTTCCATTGTCATCGGTCTACGTGATATTTCCCAGGTTCATATTGTTTTCCTGTTTTTCCATGTCGTGTTGCGTGTGTGTTTTGTGTTTATTGCGCGATTTCGCAGGCGGTGTCGTTCGAGCAGGGGAAGAAGCTCGCCGAGAGCCATGGGGTCCGCTTCCTGGAGACCAGCGCTCGGGCGAATATGAATGTTACAGAGGCCTTCGAAGGCTTAGCAACCGACGTCGTTCAGCGGTAAGACCTTTTTCAGGTCTCGTCCCTCTTTTCTCTCCCTCTCTCTCTTATCTTGACGTGATGGTGTTTTCCCGCCTCCCCTCTCTCGCGCTCTCTTCCTTTTCTCTATCTCTCTTGTCTCTTTCTCTTCCCTTCTCTGCATTATATCTTCGTCTCCCTTCGCTCTCGATTTTTGTCTCTTCCATACCGCCCACCCCCCCCTCCCCTCTTCGCCCCCCATCCCCTTGATAGTTGGCCTCGGTTGGCACCGACGCTGTGAAACATTGTATGTATATTGGGGTTGGCGTTGGTTGGCATCGACGGTGTAAAACATGCCAATCGCTGCGTGAGCTAGACAACCAGGGCACCGTTTTTCTCTGTTTTTTTTTTTTGGCGGTCACCATGATGGCTATCGAGTTTTTAGATCATACTGCTGTGCGGTGTGGAGAACCCCAATTCCGCACAAGGGGGATGATCAAATCACGTAGTGTGAATATGGCGAGGCACCCACGAGGGGGTTACATGGTAATACTCATTGCTGTCTCTGGAGTGGTCACACCAGAAAACAAAGTAACTCATTGGCGCTGTCATACGTGAGCAAGAAAGTAGGCACAAGGTGCCGAAGTCCGTCTTACGGACGGTTCTTGGCAGGATGCAGTTTACCCTTCATGCGGCTCGCCGAACACCTCACGGCGCTTCGCGCGTGTTGCAAGCAATGTCCGCCTGGTTGGTGAAAACCCGACGTGCTCCGTCCCGGCATAGTAGGGATGCGACGGTCTATGGTCATACGACTACGGTCATGCACGAACTGAGCACCCTCATCCCTCCCCCCCTCCCCCTCCCCCCCTCCCCCTCCCCCCCCTCCCCCTCCCCCCCTCCCCCCCCCCCCCGCACTCCCCCCCGCGCCCCCCCCACTCTCTCCCCACCCCACCCCACCCACCCCCTCCTCCCACCACTCCTCCCCCACCCACGGCTTTCCACAACCCCGGCCCCAACCACCGCCCCTCCTCCACCTCCTTTGCCCCCCACGCGCGCGCGAGCAGATTGCAATATCAGGACCAAGCAGCGCTGGCGGCGGCCCCCGCACTGACACTCAACAAGGAAGAGTCGAAGAGCGACAAGTTTGCTGGCTGCTGCTGACTGCTGCTGACTGCTGCTGACTGCTGCTGACGCTGATTTTTCTGTGGCGTACGTTTCTAGTATTTAACGTACCGTACGTTTCTACTCTACTGTATGTATCATATTATGTGCTTGTGTTTTGTGCTATGGCAAGGGCTTGGGACGTCCTTTGTAGACAATCCGTACGTGACACATTATATATATATATATTCTTGACGTTTTTTTTCACGAGGGGCGTTGGAATCGCACCCTCGCCGTATGTTTTATTTATGCTACGTTGTCACATGTATGTATGGGTGTGGTGATTACTTGGTTACTTAAGTCGTGCCGACTCAGTTCTCCACCGTTTGGGCATTCATGTTCACGGCAATAATCGGTACACATCTTTTCTGTCCGAAATATAAGGACCGTTTGTGCAATGAGATGTGTATCAAAACGGCCCTTTTATTGCCGACCGATCGGCAGTATATAGCAGGCGCTGCGGCGGAAAGACTGGCTCGCGTTTTTTTTCAACAGTATCTGCAGCGTATATATGCTGCAATATTGCAGGGCATAATCAGCAACACCAGGTATTATAAACCTGGCAGTAGCGACAGCTGTATATTGTGCCAGTATACAACATAGTTATTACGACAACAGTTTGTTGTAACTAATAGATACCGTACACCTGGTGCAGAAAACAGTATATTATGTAGTTTCTACGACAGAAGTATGTTTGGTGTTGGTGGATAACAAGGCTTCTGACCTTGGTGGCTGCTGCTAAGGATGATTTTTTTCTTGTGATGTTTGTCACGAGGACTTTGTAGCATCCCCCCCCCCCCACCTTCCCGCGTGCTCCGTATACAGCGTAACATCTAGCTCGAGCAATGAGTCGTCGTACGCGCTTGTGCGATACACTTTCGTGCCCCCCCGCACTCTCATGCGCGGTGACTGTCACATGTCCTCGTTTTACCAAATACCGACCGCACTATGCTGGAGTAGGTCAGGGTTCCGCCTCAGTGCCGACAATGCCACCCGGCAAGCCACTCGCAATATTTAGTGCGACTGTTGTCATCTGGCAACGCACCGCAATAATCAGGGGCCGCGATGACTGTACTACGGTATCCGATAGCTCGGGCATTCAGCAGGACGTTGCTAACATGCTACAGCAGCAGCTGGTGATGTTTTTTTTTTCGCGTTTTTTTGTTTTTGTTTCGCGAAGGCGTTCCAACGCGCGCCTTACCTAGCGGAGATGTCGAGCCTCCAGAAAAAACAGGCCCTGCGACGGAACGACGCGAAAGCGCGCGGCATATAGACTACAGTAGTAGTACAGCGCATGCACTACTATAGCTTACTAGTCTGAGTCAAAATATAAGCCGCTTTGGGAAATACACGACAACGCATGCAGTACTAAAGATTGCCAGTCTAGGTCCGGCTGTAAGCCGTTTGGTTTAAGACGTGGGACACCCACAATTGGCTTACATCTTGACTTAAAATTGGCTTACATCTTGACTTAAAACTGGTATTGGCCACTTTGCTTCAAGACGTGGGACGTGCAAAAGTTGCTTATATTTTGTACGTGGACTGGCATACAGCACGACCCGACACTCACGTAAGAAAGTCGTCTTTCGGACCAGGCTCAATTTTTTTTTCTTGTGCGGTAGGGCGTTTCGCACACTAATTTCGATGTTAAAAACTATTTTTTTAGTTGTTTCTCGTGCAGGGATCGAGCATTTCCTCCCCCACCATCATCGCTGTCACGTGCTTTATGCACACCAGTACTGAAAGCGCGCAGCCGACAACCATAGCAGTAGTGGTGATGGTAGAGGGCATACCCCAGTAGTAGCAGATTCGCAGTGAGACACGTACGTGGCGATTTCCAGTGCTTTTCAAGGCATATGGCCCGACCCGCGGGGTCTGCTCCGAAGGTTTTTAAAATCTCAAGGGTCGAGAGTCAGGTCGGGCCATGAGGTGCTCGAAATCTCACGGGGCGGGTCGGATCGCGGGTCGTCGGGTCGAGTCAGGCGGTTTTCAAATCTCACGGGTCGGGTCGGGTCGGGTGGGTCACCCTGAGCCGACCCGACCCATGAAATAAATGACCTGACCCGTGAAAATCCGTGGTGGCTACAGTATCACTCGTGGCCTGCCTACCAGTTCCACTCACTTCACGCCACACCACCCTTCCGTAGCCGAGGACATAGGGCAGGTTTTCCACGCGTCCGGTAACGAAGGTTTGAAGGGTGCGTTTGGTAGGGCATATGCTCTGGGTGTACCCGGGTACCTACCCGAGTATGGCGGTTATCTCCGGGAGTATGGCCTAAGTAGTCGGGTACAGTACCTGGGTACTCTCGTGGCCTGCCTACCAGTGCAACTTACTTCACGCCTTCCCACCCTTCCTTCCGTAGCTGAGGTTATAGGGCAGGGTCTCGACGCGTCCGGTAACAAAGGTTTCAAGGATGTGTTTGGCAGGGATTACAATCTAGGTGTACCCGGGTACATGCCCGAGTATGACAGGTACCTCCCGGAGTATGACCTAAGTAATCGGGTACAGTACCCGGGTACACTCGTGGCGTGCCTACCAGTGACACTCAATTCACCTTCCGTAGCCGGATATAGGGCAGGTTTTTGGACGCGTCCGATAACGGAGGTTTCAAGGGTATCTTTGGTAGGGTGTATACTCTGTGTCCCCGGGTACCTACCCGAGTATGACGGGTACCTACCGGAGTATGACCTAAGTAGTCGGGTACAGTACCCGGGTACCCAAGAATAACCTAGTGTGCCCTACTAAGCACACCCTTGGAACGTTTCGCGGCAGCGGAGGGGGCGTTTTTTGGGGGGGAGTTGGGAGGTAGATAACGAACGGCGTCAAAATATCGATGGAAGGACGGTTTCATGATGGAAAGGACGTTTTATGAGGGGTGGAGGGGCGTATAATAGCAAGCAGCGTAAGAAGTGCGTTCGTTGGATTTTTGTTTGTGTCGGTATTACGGTGGTGAGGGGTATCGAACGAGAATCAAGTTCGATACGACACGATGGTCGATCTGTTGCAACAAATCGTTCGGCACAAAAATACGGAATTGCCAGAGGAAAGAAGGCAAACCGCGTTCGATATATTCGAAAGTTCAGTATTCCGATACTGTACGTACCAGCACGTGTACCAGCACGTGTTTGTGGTTCGGGGATGGAGATTGTTGCGGCCCATAAAAGACGCGGAGGCGTTTTTCTTGTAGGGGGGATCGCGCATCCCCCCCCCCGGTCGGTGAAAACTCGACGTGCTCCGCGTCCGCATTTCAGAGATGCGAGGGTGTATGGTATTGCGACTACGGCCATGCATGATATGAGCACACTCATCTACCCTGTGTAGATGTCGGTAGCGCTACTGTAGACAGCCGCTGTAGCCCGGTTGATGATTGGGTATGGCTAGGTTTGGGTGTTGTTTGTTTGTCCGTGTACATACATATTTCTGATTTGGGGGTGTTTTTTTTGTTTCGCTGCACCAGTGAGTGTGGTTGTGTGTTTGTTGCCGCCGTCGTCGTCGTTATCATCGTCGCTGTCGTGGTCGTTGGCGTTGCTCTTGCTGCTGTTGCTGCTGTTGCTGCTAGGGATGGTGGTGGTGTTGCTGCTACTGATGGTGGTGGTGGTGGTGGCGCTGCTGCCACTGCTGTTGGCGGTAGTAGTGGCGGTGCTGTTGCTGTTGCTGTCGCTGTCGCCGCTGCAGTTGCCGTTGCCGCCGCCGCCGCCGCCGCTGTTGCCGTTGCTGGTGCTAGTGCTGGTGCCGTGTGCTGGTGTTGCTGTTGCTGCTGGTGTTGCTGCTGGTGCTGCTGGTGTTGCTGCTGGTGTTGCTTTTGTTTTGTCGGTCTAATGCACGACATTGTCCGAATGTTTTGCGTGGCGTCCACGTCGTGCATAATAGGTGAGAAAGTATCATAACGTATTGTGCGTACATTCAGAGTAGTGCTTTACGATATCGGGTGGGTTCGCTGCTGGCTTCCCCGTACGCATTCCATGGCACCGTACCACACAGCCCGGCGGACTTACCGTCCGGGTTGTTTCGTGAGTATGTCCACATCTGATTTTGATGCCTGCGTGGCACGTCAACTCTTCATGCTTTCCTGATAAGCGCACCTGCTTGGCACGTCTGCCTTGCACGTTTGCGTGGCACGCTTTGCTTCGTAGGTTTAGGTTTGCTTCGCACATATGCGCACATCTGCCTTGCACGCGTGCCTTGCACGTCGGCCTTGCACGCTTTGCTTCCCAGGTTTGCTGCGCATGTTTGCTTTGCATGAGAGCTTTGCATGAGAGCTTTGCAAAGCTGCTTGGAAAGTTTGGTTTGCAAGTTTGGTTTGCAAGTTTGGTTTGCAAGTTTGGTTTGCAAGTTTGGTTTTGCAAGTTTGGTTTGCAAGTTTGCTTCGCAAGTTTGCGTTGCAAATTTGCCTTGCATGATTGCTTTTGCGTGTCGGCTTCGCACGTCTTCTTGGCGCGCTTGCTTGGCATGTCTGCTCTGCGCGTGTTGTGTTTTGCGTGTCTGCTCCGCAAGTCTCTGCTTTTCCCTTTAACATCGACAAACAAAATGAACGTCATAGGTGAGTTCAATCAATGCTCATCTTGGCAAGCCGCGTGTGATGCTCTGCAGGCCTGCTTTGCATATGTGTTGTCTGTTTCGATTTTTTTATTTAAGGCCCAAGACGATGCTTCGATGTTTTTTTTTCAACGCGACATGGTCGCCTGGGCGTTGGTTCTGCGTTTTTTGTTCAAGTGCGCGCTCGAAAAGCTCGTTCAAAATTTGCGTTCATTAATAGCGTTCGACACGCGCGTGCAAAATGCGCGCGTCCAATTCAAAACGAGCGTTCGAAATGCTCGTTTTTCGAATTTCGTTAAAAATTGCCGTGTACGAAAGAAATGCGCGTGAAAAAAAAATCGCGTTTAAATTCAAAGTGCGCGTTGGAATTGCGCCGCGGGCACTGAAGAAAACGAGGTGCGCATGGAAGGCACTTTAGGTGGGATTATTATTTTTATTTTTTGGGAAACTATGGGCGTTTCCTTGAGGCCGCGGTGTGTTGACTCTAGAGTTGCACACGCGTTTTTGGGACTACGTACTGGGACATAGTGTGGGACAATTGCTGCAGTTGTAACATGGCTGAGAGCTCGCCCAAGTGCATGGTGGGGAGAGCGCCTTTCGCAACTGGAAGAGTGAGGGAGGGGATGAGGGAGTGTTTGACCCCCCTCCCCTCCTCTTCCCCCCCCCCCCCCCCCCCCCCCCCCCGGTATGCCGGCATTTTTTTTGTCGCTTTTATTTTTTGGTCATGACCTTGTTGAGGTTGTCTGAAGACAACGTGGACGAAAACGATCGTGACAATGTGTTCGGCGTTGTGGGTGGTGCGCTGGAAGGCGAGGGGGGGGGGGGGGGGGGATTGTTTCTTGGTCAATGGTGTGCTATTGACGGTGGTGGTGGTGGGCATTATTGCGTTGATGATGATGGTTGTTATGGAATGGTGATTTTATTAGGTTATGTTATGTTGATGATGATAACGATGATGATAATGACGATGATAATGATGATATTGATGATAATGGTGATGATAATGGTGATATTTGGTTATGATGGTGACGATAACCATGATAATGATTATTATGGTGATGACGATGGCGATTCACGTATTGAATAATGGCGACGATGATGATATCGATTACGATGATAATTATGATATATGGTGACGATGTTGATAACGATGATGATAGTGATTATGATAATTATGATATTTGGATTTGATGGTGATAATGGTGACGATAACCATGACAATGATGATGATTATGGTGATGATGGCGATTCGTGCGTTGAATAATGGTGACGATGATATCGATTGTGATGAAAATTATTATATATGGTGACGATGTTGACAACGATGATGATAGTGATGATGATAATTGTGATATTTGGTTATGATGGTGATACTGGTGACGATAACCATGACAGTGATGATGATTATGGCGGTGATGATGGCGATTCGTGTAATTGAACAGTGGGGAAGATTATATCGATTATAGTGGTGACGCTGATGCTGCTGATGATGATGATGACGATGATGGTGATGATAATTATGCTGATGAATATGACGATAACGATAATGATAATGATGGTGATAACGATGATGATAACAATGATATTTGATTATGATTGTGATAATGGTGACGACAACCATTATGATGGTAGTTGCTGTTATAATGGTGGCGATCAACTGTATCGACGAACGGTGACGATGATATCGATGACGATGGTGACGCTGGGTGATGATCATCATGAGATGACGGTGGTTTTGGTGAGAGGAATTATCGGTTAACATGATAAACTCTACGAGTGCCTTTGCTTCACGACTACCGCATAGAAACGTTGGTCGGATTTCGCGAACGAATATTTTCGAAGTCGTGCTTCGGGTGGTGAGATATTGAAGAGTTCCTCGTGTTAGGAACTCAGAAAAATCTTAGAACTTTTCTCACCCCCACCGTGGGATGATTCGATCGAAAGAATGTCATAACCCACGGCCGATCCAAACCACCAAGGAGGTCCATACTGTATAGTTCGGAAATCCTACCATTTTTGGTAAACTTCTCACCTACGTTTTTCTTCTGACGCGCGTGCTATGGTAGAGATGACGCTTTTCGTCTGAAACGTTTTCTGAATGACGGGCCTCCTTAACCCAAAATCGTCGGAAAAAAAAAAAATAATGGGCCATTTTTGTTTTTCATGATTTTTTCGTTGTGTACCTGTTCATAGGCCATGGGGGATCTTTTCTTCCGGTGTAACTGCAGTTTTTATTTTACTCCAAAAAAACAGTTTTTGTGTTGGACTGGTAGGTCTCAAGCTCCCAAATTGAGGAGCACCTCAGAAAAAAAAAATGGCGCCCCCTCTATCGTAGTACACGTGGTCTGTTGGGGATTGGTTGACCTTGGGTTGTTGTCATGGTATTGCCCTTGGAGCCTAACAAAAGGCGTGAGATCTAGGGCACGGAAACTATATACTAAGTACTCCGGAGTATATAAAGGGGTTTCGCGCTGCCTTTTTTGCAGGCATCACGTGGACGTTCGTTCGCGTCGGTTTCAGTACACAGTTCTTAAAGCGTTTCCCTACCCAACAAGACTCGAGCGCTACGATGCGAGAGATGTATCACAATCACGTTTTTGTTTTTTTAGAGCTTTTTCGTTTCTGAGCGGTGACGGGGCTCCTTAACCCGTAACAATGGGAATTATGTAGTCATTTTATTTCGCATCCAAGGCGCATGCTACGGTAGAGTTAGGGGCACTATATTTTTTCGGGATCTTTACTGAACGCCTTTACAACTGATGGAAACCCTTTTGGGGGACACATTTACTTGAAGTTAGTTTAGGGAAGATTTTTTTGGGGGGCTCCAAAGGGGTTAAGGAGCTCTTCTTTTTTTTTTCTCCCCCAAAAACCATTTCGGGGTGAAAAAGAATAGTTCTATGTACGAGATATCATACAGGATGAGCAAATCCCATGGCTTGGGCATGTAAAACGAAAACAATTTCGAAAAAAGCGGTTGAGATTCGGACGATTTGGGGTTAAGGATGACTCACGCATCCGTATACAACGGCAGCTTACGCCGCCGGGGTAGTAACGAGGACCGCCGGTTCGGACAGCTGACGCTATCGGTACAGTGGGATCCGAAGGACACGCCAGCTAGCGCTGGGTTGTGAGGGCATTTGAGTTAAATCGATACACGACGCGTATGAAAATACGTGGAAGCGTGGCGAGCTTCAGCTTTATTTTGCCCCATCCGCCGGAGGGTGAAAAAAAAAAAAGGATGAAGCCCGCCCCCCGCCATTCCGAAAACGACCCAGAAAAGAAAAAAAAAGTGCCACCTGGTAGTAGGAGTGCAGAAGATTCTAAGAACTTCCTGAGCTCCCACCATGAGGAGCTCTTCAATATATGTCACCATCACCCGAAACCATGACTTCGAAGGCGTTCCCTCGCGCGACCCGACCAAGCTCCTGTGATATATGTAAGGTTATAGGTGGGGACACAGAGTGCCCTCTGCATGTCTGCCAATTGAGCAGGTCCTCGGAGAGTACTCACTTTCTTTGCCTTCGTAGAGATGTAGCTATATTCGATTCCACCAGAGCCCCGGATAGCTTCTGAGATCGGAGGCACGTGTCTCCGATCTATTTCCTAACTTTCCCGAATGTAAAACGCCAACCTTATCATACCAAACCCATCCAAATGATCTCAAATTCGGATAATTACAGGCCTTTCGAGGCCGTGTCTTAACGCTAGCCCACCCTGATGAGTTGCATATGCAGCAATATTGGAGATTCGGGGAAACTCCGGTTCTACGAACTAGACCATGAGTCGAAGATGCGGCTCCTCAAAAACCACTCCCACACCTCTAACCGTCTGACTATGGAGCCAGGAACACGCGAAGAAAAGCAGTTGAAAGAAACGCAGACCCTACAACAAGGCAAAAGTCACCTATCAAAAACCTGCCGCGTGTCGCCGGTGTGGCGGGAGGGGGCAGAAGAGGCTCTAGAGCCTGCCGCATACCGCCGGTGTAGCGGGGGGGGGGAGGAAAGGCTCTACGGCAAACCAACTACAGAAAAGGTACTATGGCGAGGCGAGCCCTCGTCGATTTGAAGGGGAACACAGGCGCTAACACAAGGGAGAAGTCATGCGAAAAAACTCCCGCGGGCCATCGGCATGGCGGGGGGTTAGACGAGGAAACGATAAATACCCGGGATGGAAGGTGGCAACACCTACAGCCCCGCGAGGGGGGGAAGTATTTACTCGAAAAAACAAAGCAGAACAAATACAACACACAAAAGATGGAAGATGACACACAGACCCGTACATAGGCCTGTACCACGTTACGCGCGAACAGGGTACCCTGGTCGCCCCCCGTCTCTGGGCTAAGGAGGGCGTCGACAGGGCGAAATTGAACAATGACGAAAAAGCGACAGCCCTGCGCCTCAGATAGCGGCGTTTTACCCGAACCCTGGCCCGGCACTGAGCAGGGGGTTCGGCAGGACAAAAAGAAGGGGAAAAAAATGGAAAGAACCGCCCCAAAACCCGACGAAGACTCCCAGAACACTAGGAACAACCCAAATACAAAGACTCAAACCTCATAAATCCAAAAAATGAAGAACTATCGAGGAGCGCTGGCGGCTTGAAAGTCAACTGGCCACGGCCGCGCCTCGAGATTCGTCTACGTTACGTTGGATTCCCCGAGGAAACGCACTGGCGATGTGAACTTGCAGGCACCAAGAGCCTCGTACGGCTCCCGTCGAAGTCGTGTAGCGCGCCGTGTAGCGCGCCGGGGGAAGAGGAAGTTTAATCAGTCCCGGGTCGTCCAGAAAGCGGACCAGGTATACCTTGTCCTCGGTAGTGCTCGCGCTGATTTTCCCAAGCCACCATAACCCATCGTCTCCCTTGTACCAAAAGTGGGCTCCCTTAGGGAGTACTGTGT
The DNA here is from genome assembly GCA_012845835.1 of Undaria pinnatifida. Taxonomy (NCBI): domain Eukaryota; class Phaeophyceae; order Laminariales; family Alariaceae; genus Undaria; species Undaria pinnatifida. Next base: position 2,135,971 of record JABAKD010000017.1, on the reverse strand, counting down.
CGTGGTAACGACGGAGCCAATCGGCGCGGGGAACACAGGCGTAGCCCGGCGCTAGGAAACGTTCCTCGTTGTTGCGGGAGAGCTTGCGCTGTGCCGCCCCGATCCGCATTCGGCGGTAGAGGCGGTTGGTTTGGCGGTGCAGGTCCGGGGTTCCGGCTCAATAACGCAAGATGTGGGAGCGGGAGAGGTGGAGGTCCATTTCCCGCTCCCAGGAAGGTTCAGAGAGTTTCGCCCAATGCGTCTTGTATAGCACCGCGATGACACCACCTCGCCCCTGTACCGACTGATGACCGGTGATCTGCTCCACCTCCAGCCGTTGGAGGGGAGTCGAAACGTTGTCTTGAGTGACTTGGTACGGCGGGGACGTCTTGGAAAAAACACGTACTGCATCAGCCCCGGCGGTAGGCATTTGGGCGTGTTCCTGCTGTCGTGGGGGTTGGCGCAGGGTTTGGAGCGCTCGATGGCCTCACGCCGACGAGCGTCCGAACCGGGCAGGTCGGAAGGGAGATCCAAATAGAGGAGGTTGCTCCCGAGCGGCGAACCGTCCGGGGTCTCGGCGTCGGAGAAGGTACCGACTGCCAGGATCTTGTACGGGCCCGTTCAATTGAGCGCGAGTTTGGCCTTGAGTACCTCGGCGTCTTACCCCAAAAACTGTCCCTTCTTAACCCAGAATCTGTCCCTTCTTGACCTAAAAACTGTCCCTTCTTAACCCAAAAACTGTCCCTTCTTAACCCAAAATCTGTCCCTTCTTAACCCAAAAACTGTCCCTTCTTAACCCAAAAACTCTCCCTTCTTAATCCAAAAACTGCTCCTTACTTAACTCAAAACTACTTTTTTTTTTGGAGAAACAACAAAACTGCCATGTATGTACCGGATGGAAAATCCCATGGCCTAGGTAGGGTACACGACGGGAATCATGCAAACAAGAAAAATGGAAGAAAAAATTTTTCGACGATCTTGGGTTAAGGCGCCCCGTCATTCAGAAAAAAAATTAGTAAAAAAACGGTATACCTTAATAACGCTATCACCACAAAACGGTACACCTTGATACCTTTATCGCCAAAAAACGGTATACATTAATAAATTTGTCGCCAAAAAATGGTATACCTTAATACCTCTATTGTAGCACGCGTCTATCAATGCGTGAAACCTGCCGGAAAAAAGGTATTGTAGCGGCCAATAAGGCCAGAAGTGCGAATCTGCAGGAGAAGCGCTTGCTTGTTAGGTCTGAACAGGCAGAAAATGACTGGTTTCGGGTTGTAGAGGGGGTTTGCGCGAACAACCTCAGTAGGCGTTCTTTGTGTAATATGCTCATCGTTTATTCTTTTCTTCGTTTTTAGACGAGACTAAAGCAACAGCGCCACTCAATCACAACCTGAACATACCCCGGTACAATGCGAACTACTTTTTTTCCAATACACGGCGCGTGTCTAACATCTCCTTACGACGTCGTACTTCGCACACGCCCCCAACCCCCACACCCCTAACTGCTTGGTGTGGCCAGTTCTGCGACCTTCATTTAGCACGAGCGAAATTCGAGCTGCCAACGAAAAAATCAGAGCTTGTCACGGGTCACGATCCCACCCGCGGGTTGGATCAACAGGGTTTCCATAATCTTGCGGGGCGAGTCGAGCCTGGTTAGGATGCGCTCGAGATCTCACGGGACGGGTCAGGTCGGCTCAGCAGGGATTCGAAATAAAATGGCACGGGTCGGGTCGGGTTTCCCTGACCCCTGACCCGACCCGGTCCACGAGAGGACGTCCGAAGACCCGTGCAAAACCCTGCTAAAAATAGAACCGCCTTTCGATATCGCCTAAAGCTGCTTTTTTAGTTCAAGTTCTTCTGTGCCCCCGCCGGTCAAACAATCAGGATCGGGCGTTTTTTTTTGCAAAACCACAGCGAGCAGAGAAACAACTACCAATGAAACACGGCGGCACAGCAGCAGGCAGCGGTAGCGGAGCAAACAGCGAAACGCTGCCTGCAGCAAGCCCTGCACGAGTTCCTCGCGACAGCTATTAAATAATTGCTTACCAGATACACCCGATCGTTTTCGACGTTCCCCCCCCTCTCGCATGTACCTTGAAGACGTCAATAGGGCAGTAGCACCACAGCAACGTTCCCCTTTGCCGCGTAAGCGGCGGAGGGTGCGTGGAAGCGGGGGCAGGTCCGAGGGTCGGCGGGTGGGTGGGTATGGGGCGGCGGGGTTCGGGGGGGTGGGGGTGAGGGTGGAGGTTGGGGTAGGGGTGGGGTTGGGGGTGGGGGCGAAGGTGGGGGTGGGGGTGGGGTTGACATTGGGGATGGGGGTGGGGATGGGGTTGGGGAGGTCTGGGGGTAGAGGGGGGCGGGGGGGCAGTGGGTGGGAGGGGGGTGGTGAGGGAGTTGTGTAGAGGGCGGGGGGTGAGGGGGGAGGGGGAGAGGGTTAAGGTGGGGGTGGGGGTGGGGGGTGGGCTGGGGGTCATGGGGGGGGTGGGGGGGCACGGGTGGGAGTGGGGGGGTGGGGGTGGGAAGAGAGTGGGGGTGGGGGGTGTACTTAGTTTGTGCATGGCCGTAGTCGTATGGTCATAGACCCTCGCATCCTTACTGTGCCGGGACGGAGCACATCGGGTTTTCACCAACCAGGCAGATATTGCTTGCACCAAGCGCGAAGCGCCGGGAGGTGTTCGGCGAGTCGCATGAAGGGTGAACTGCATCCTTCCAAGAACCGCTCGTAAGACGGACTTCGGCACCTTGTGCCTATTTTCTTGATTATGGATGACAGCGCCAATGAGTTATACTTTGTTTTCTGGTGTGGCCACTCCAGAGACAGCAATGGGTGTTACCATGTAACCGTCTCGTGGGTGCCTTACCATATTAACACTATTAATACGTGATTTGATCATTCCCCTTGTGCGGAGTTAGGGTTCTCCACCCCGCATAATATGATGTAATTCGGTAACCATTGGGGCGACCGCCAAAAACAAAACAAAAAAACGGTACCCTGGTTGTCTAACTCACGAAATGATTGGCATATTCTACAGCGTCGTTGGCAACCAACGCCAACCCCAATATACATATGTAACGTTTTACAGCGTCGGTGGCAACCGAGGCCAACTATTATATTCATGTTTTTAGGGGGGGGGGAGTGGGGGGGGGGGGGGAGTGGAGGGGGGGAGTGGGGGG